>JAFHBV010000125.1:0-112746 GCA_019022785.1 Pseudomonodictys pantanalensis
GGTAAATTAATAGTTAGAGATCTAAAGTATATACGTTAAGCTCTTAGTACTAAATATATAAGCTTAAAATAAAGGCGTTAAGCGCTTAAAAAGTATAGTAAAAGAGAAAGACTATATAATAAAACTTAAAGTAAATCTTCTATAAAACTTTTAGCTAAAAGTTACCTAAATTACTATATATCTATATAATTAAATACTAAGATATCTTAATTACTAGAAAACTCTATATAAAGTATTCTTTACTACTATAACGTTCTAAAATAGAATAGTTACTTTACTATATAAGCTTAGCCTCTTATACTTATAATTATATAGCTATAAGGTATTTATAATAATAGATAATACTAAGCGTAGTAAAGAATATCTATAGAGATTTAACTCTAAAGCTTAAATTAGTTACTTAGTAAACTATTAATCTACGAATATCTTTAGAGTATAGATACTATTTATAAAAAAGATTATTAGTACTTATAACGTTATATTTAACAAAGATACTATATTTAATAGAGAGAAGTAAAAGATTATAAATAATTTTATATATAATATAATTAAAGAGATCGTAGTATAGATAAAAATAGTAGAACTTCTATCTAGTCTAACTACTAATTAGAAAGAGCTTAGATTATTCTATAAGAATAAAATAATCTTTAAAGTATCTAAAAATTAGCTAAAATCTAAATATAATATAAGTAGTAGAAAGATTATTATATATCTAACGCTACTACTAACTTTACTACTAGTAGTACTACTAGTATAACTATTAACTAATATAAGTAATTATAAGAATATCTAAATCTCTATTAGTATAAATTTAGCTTAGAATACTAAGCTCTTTATAGCTAAAAGGTAATAATATAAAGATAGAGACTATAGCTAATAATCTACTACTACATTCTATAGAAAATAACGTAATACTAAAGCTTATAAGTAATAATTTAAAAGCGCAGCTTATAAGCTATAATATATATAAAAATAGACTAACCTCTATTTAAAATATAAAGTATTAAAGAAGCTATAAGCTACAGCTTTTATAGCTAGTATAAAAGTAGAAAAAGTCTAGAGAATTAATAGAAAAATACTAAATAGTATAAAGCTTAAATAAATACTTTAGAAAAGCTAGATACCTTATTAGAGTAAGCTACCTCTAGTACTTATCTTAAATAAACTAAAGAAGGATTATTTACTATATAATCTCTTTAAAAAGGTAGAGGTAAATTATCTTACAAGCTATTAGAAGATAAACTTATAGACTAAGTTCCTAGCTAAATAAGTATAGTTAAATAGCTATTAGATACTTAATTTAATATAAGTATATACTTATAAGTTTAATAAGTACTATTAATTCTAAAAATATAAAGCGCGACTAGTTATAAGAAGTAACTAATAAAGAAATATTACTATATAAGAAACCTATATAGTAATACTTATAAAAAGATTATTTAAAATACTTATTTTAATTATAGCTTAGTTTAACTTAGAGTTTAAGTAGTATAATATAATAAACGCCTTTATCTACGCAGATATAAATAGGCCTATTTATATATATATACTATAAGATTATAAAAAGAGAGTAATAATACTTTAGCTAAATAAAATATTATATAGCTTATAAATCTCGCTACTACTTTAGTAAAGAAACTTTATAGCTTACTTAAAAGAGTATAGATTCTTCTTTATTTTATATAAACTCTACTATATAATTTAAAATAGAGTCTTTATATTCTTTTACGTTAATAATATTATAATCGCCTACTATAAGAGAAATAAGTAAGTAGTAGAGAAAGTAGTTTAGAAGTTAAAAAACTAATACAGTCTTATAAAAAAGAAGAATTTATAATAATTCTTAAAAGTTAAGGTCTTATAAAACTAAGCCTAACGTAAAATCTAGCTATTATAAGCTATATATCTTAAAAAGATTATCTAATTAGCTATTAAATAAGATATTCGCTACGAAATACTAATAGTAAGAGTAGAGCTAGAATTATAAGAGAGACTTATAATATACATAGAGATTAATATATATTAATAGAAAATTAGCTTACTACTATTTACTACTATAAATATACGTTTTAATATTATATTTCTTATATCTTAACTTACTTACTTTCTTATAAATCTTAGTCTAGTCTATTAGTAAGCAGCTAATAGAGTACTATTATATCTTTAAGTAATCTAAACGCTAAAACTATTCTTTAGTAAAAAAGATAATTTAGTAATAGTAAGTAATACGTCTTTTACTAATAATATATTAGATTATAAGAGCTTTTAAGAATATATTATTAAGCTATTTAGAGACCTAATTACGTAACGCGTAAATAAATAAAATATAGTAATAATATTAATTATAAAGATAGAACTACTAGCGCTTTCTTAAGTAATAAAAGAGGTAATATTTATCTAAATACTTATTAGTAAGCTTAGAGTAACTCTAGTTAAGTCTAAAATTATAATATAATACGATAATACCTAAATAATTAGGCTAATTACTAAGGAGATATTTTAATTAATAACTAAACTCCGCTATATTAATATATATAATTATTAGCTCTAATAAGAGGTATAGTAAAAGTCTATTAAAGTAGTATACGTTTAGTTAAGTAAGATACTAGTAAATAGTCTAATAAAGACTCTACTTACTAATAGAATATCTTAGTTTCTTAAGTAACTTAGACTAGTAGATATAAAGAATTATATAAACGTAGAAAAAGAAGACCTAAATAAGATTATAAAAAAAATAAAAGCTTTAGATATAAATTCTAATATACTATTAAATTAAATATATATTAGCTAAAAGTATTTTAGTAGAAGAACTAAATAGCTATTAGACTACTCTAGCTTAGAAAGCGTAAATACTCTAAACTAAGAGAGTATATTAGATTAGTAGATCTTCTAAACCTAAACTAATAATTAAACTAATAATTAGTTAAAGGCTAATATAGATAATAGTAGATAGTTAACTAAATACCTATTAGATAACTAGGTAAGATAGCTAAAATAGCTAACTAAATAGAGAGCTAAGCTAAATACCTATTAGCTATAGGTAGTATATAGAGCTATAGAATATATATATCTATCTAAAATATATATAACATTACTACGTAAATAAAATACCTATTAAATCTAATAAGTAAACGTAGTTACTAGAGCTTATAAAAAGACTAAATAAGAGCTTAATAGTAGTAGAAATAAGATTTATTAAGAAAATATATATAAAGTAGTATATATTATAAATTTAGACTTTATAGCTACTATATAAGAAGTTACAAGATTTATAAAGAGTTAGTTAATAAGAGTTAGTAAAAGAATAGAGTATAAAGATAAGTAGTATAGAGAGAGATAACTTTAGTAGTAAGTTATAGAAGAATACTTAGAAATAAGATTAGTATATAAAGATAGATAGAGAATAGAAGATACTTAGAATATTATTATATTATTATAGTTATAGTTAAACAGCTTCTGCTATTAAGAAACGTTAGATAAATAAAGAATATTACTAAAAATACAGTAAGTAATATAGTAAAGAAATACTACTCTATATTATTATATAGATTATTTTATAAGTCTTATATAATAATAAATAATAATAATATAGTTATTACGTAATATAGCTTTTTATCTCTCTAGTCTTAAGCTACTATACTTACTAAGTACGCTAGCGTATATTATTAAGCTAATATTAGAAACTAGAGATTAGAGGTTCTGCTGCTAACTAGGTCTAGTAGTATAGGTAGATTACCTCGCGCAAAGGGCTCCCGCAGTATTAAAGAAGCCTAACGCGAAGACTAGCGTACTGGGGTAGTAATATTTTTCTTCGCTGTGTAATGCTCGCGGATGGCTGTCCCGACACTAGCTGGAAGACAGTAGCCCGGTGTTGGCATGAGTGAACTGAATGGCGATCACCATGAGGTCAGTGTTGGCTACAAGCTTTCGAAGCAGGGGCCCGTCACCGTGAACGAATGAAAGCGATTTCCCGAGGAAAATGGCCCCATTGTGCAAGGTCGAGGCTGTGACGGCTATTGGCTCGTCAACGGTCAATGCCCGAGATTTGATATCCTAGTAACCGTGGACAAATCGCGCGTTGCGGCGCGGTTACACCAGCCACTCTCCAGTCCATCATGCATATAGCACGATGCAAGCCAAATAATTGGACGTACGGATGTGGCACAGTGTAGGATATAAATGTATCCCCTCGATCCTGCATCGAAGTTGTTCCCACCCGCCAGCAAAGATCTGTGGATTAGGATACCTACCATTCCAAAGAGATCGGCCAAGCCTGCAATTAGCAGAACAGCATCTATATTACAACAGGGGACGCCAGTCTAAATGACCTACGGCCACACCTTGCCTGCGACGGAGAGGGATGCGCTTTTGGAAGGGCCTGCGATGCGACCACCGCCTGGAGTTACGCCGTATATGACGACATCTTCGGAGGACCAGAAATGGTACTATGTCTGCGTCTCGCTTTGTTTGAGCATATCGGGCATATTCATAATTCTTCGGACGTACACGAAGGTGCGAATCGTACGTCGAACTGATCTTAGTGACTGTAGGTCGTCCTCTTTGAGATGAGGTGGCTCAACGACTGACATTGCCACAGACGCTACTATTTGTGCTTTCGTACGTCCACATCTCTGAAAGGGGCTCGGCAAAATTAAGTAATTTAGGCATTTCTAGTAGGATTTCTCGCAGCAGGGCAACAATACAAGCAAGTAGGGAGTGGTGTACATCAATGGAACGTGAAGCTCAAGCATCTGATCACAATGACCTACGTAGGTGCTACCTCCTCCCCAATTCTCGCATTGTGATTGATCAAGAATAGTGGATCAACATTGGCGAGATCCTTTACGGGCCCGCCATCTTTCTTATCAAGTTCGCGATTTTGTCGCAGTACCTCAGCATTTTCGCACCGCACAAGGAAGTCAACAGGTTCATGTACCATGGTGCCTGGACTGTGATCGCCATCAATGCTGTCTATTATACGATTGGTACCTTACTTAGCATATTTGCCTGCGTGCCGCGCAAGAAGATCTGGGATCCTTTTGTATCAGATGGGTCCTGCCTTGACCAAACCGCTATCGTCAGAGCTGCTGCGTCCATCAATATCTTCACAGATGTATTAATTCTCTTTCTTCCGAGCCGAGCTTTGTGGCAGCTGCGAATCCCTTTCAGGAAGAAATTGGGCATCTTTATGCTGCTAGCCCTTGGTCTGCTGTAAGTGGCCCTGGGGACGCCATTGACTCGATACTGACACTATACAGCGCCTGTATTGCCTCAACCGCCATGATTGTGTTTGTGGAGAAGATGGTCGGACCGAACTCAGACGTTGCATACAACAGCCTGTGGTTGGGCTTAGCGTGTAGCGCAGAGATAACGCTCGGCATCATCGTAACATGCACCATTACGCTACTGAAGTTGGTCGCAGCAAAGTCCCAGGGTTGGAGAAACGCTATTTCCACCGTCTCTAAAAGGTTTCGTACATTCCGCTCAGAGGCGTCTTCGCCCCGGAGACAACTAGACGTCAAGTTGAGTCATTCTACCATCCGTGGCCAAACGCTCTCCGAGATCAACTTGCCTGTCCTTCGCAGCAACATCCCTTCGCCAGAGAACAGCTTCGACGTGTCACCCGATTTGCGCCGGCGAGACGATTCAAGCAACCCCGTCCACATGGTCTGATATCGGAGCTTGACTGAAGTACTAGGTCAATTGTTACGAGTACTGTGGAAGCATGTTCTAGTCGGGATGCAGCTACGCGAACAAAAGATTCGTGAAGCATCATATATCGCCGTCTGTTGATCACGGTGACCTAGACTACCATCGAATTTGCTTCTGCAATTCTCGCATTCTCATCTCAAATGTTCTTCATGTCAGAATACATTCCCACATTTGCTCAAGCATACGAGCCTGAAAATATTGACGAGTACAGCCAGTGTGATGAGCGGGCTCGTATAAGGCCATTAGTCCCGAATTTGCCTTGCCCCGGATGGTCAAATGGCCGCTCTTTTGAAGCGCACTCAGAGTCGAGTGTTGCGCTGCATCCTTCGCAAGATAAAACCAGCCCAAGTGCCGACTTATTGGAACGAGCTTCCGGCAGAAAACACAAGATGTTATCACTAGCTTTCGTAGCTATTGTAGCTCGTTATTCGCAACCGCGGGCAGCTCGGCTGTCCAACGACCCCGTCACACCGTGCTGAAAATCTTTCGGTCTACAGAGAGAGTGGCGGACGGCTCGAACTATGCATAGAAGATCGGCAGGCAGATAGCCGATCCCCAAGGCAGATGCAGGGTGCCGAACAATTAGACAAGCAACAAGGTCCCGAGACTCAACCAGGTGGAGATTGCGGCATAATATAGCGAGTCACACTGCGTAGGATACTCTTGAGCGTTGTCGGGACAGGGGGTCAGTGTCATGAATCCGACGCATTATACGTAAGTGGTCGATAGAGGGCAAGCTCCTGCGCCGCATTTTGTGGTCCGTGTGCCAGCTGCCAGCTGTGCCGCAGTTCAATTTTCAGATGTAAGGTCTCGAGTCGCCGGCCCGGAAGCGTGCGTGAGATGAGCCAATGAAAGGCTCAGAGGCCAATGTTCCATATCACGAAACAATATACGAACTCGGGGTTCATCCGGATCCAAGTCGCTGTGCCGATGTAAATTGTCCACGATTCGCTATACCAAGTTAGAATATTGGGGTGGCAAAGGGAGGTGTTCTTACATGAATGAAAGTCAGAAAGTGATTCCACCTAGAAGAGGGAAGATTTATGTAATCCACCAGCACTGAACTCGTCTCAACCATGTCAGCCATATGGGCGCAATGCTGGAGGATATATATTTTGATGTCGTCAAAAAAATATTTTGCCAAGTTGCTTGACTTCAAGCACTCGTACGCGAAATAAACTGATTCGTAATTGTCTTGGTCATCCTGTACCCAGTCATTCAACAATTCGACAATGGTGACGACATCGTTGAAGCGTCTCACGATCTCGGTCGAAGTCTCCAGATAATATAAGAATGAACTTGCTGAATGCAGTACGTTTTCCAGGGCCAGAGACATGTCTTCGAACATGGTAGATATTTCAGTTTCACGCAACACGAAGAGCAAGTCCAGAGTCCGCTCTAGTTTATTGACGTAAATCATCTCTTGTCTCAGGAATTGACCAAAGATTTGCACGGCTCGGTTTGTACTGGTGGTCATTGTTGCCAGATCTGTCGCACGGCCCTTGGAAATCCATTCGGAAATGACTGGTGTGTCACATTGTGGCCTGAGAAGGCAATTCATCATTCGAATGACCTTGCGTCTATGAGTGGATGCATGTTGGTGGGAGCATAATCGACAATGATCGACTTACCGGCCTGATGTTACTGGTTCCATTCTTCCACTCGCCGGAACAGATGATGAATCTTTCGCGTTCGCTAATTCCCTTAGCGAGAGGTTCGTAATCAGTGATGGATATCGGAATCTCTGGGCTGAACTGTGAAGAGACTCCGAGGAGAATCTCTAAAGCCACTAGGAACTCGGGATTCTCAAATACCCAGCCCAAGCCACTAATGCGGGTGTCTGAGCGTCCAATTTGATCCAGGGCAGTCCGAAGTCCAGGGCTGGACCGATAACTAAAGTATCCGAGTCGAGCAATCAGTTCCAAAGACTCGCAATACAGCGACGAATCACGAGGTGGAGACCTTGCGGGCTCCGTATCCATATGCCTGTCGAATGAAAAAGGATATGGACATCCAAGGTCAGAAGCTGTCAAAGGCAAAGCGATCGCAGAGATTACCGATACTTCGGCGAGGCTCATTCCGGAAAAGATTGACCATGCCTTTGAGCCTAGCTTGGAAGTGGAGAAACTCAGTAAGCTCTCAGTGCGCTTAACTCTTTGGTAGACTCGTGAGGTCGCGAGGGATTTGTGAAAATGAACCACAGAGAAAGAGCTGATCCGTGAGGCTCTGCTGTGGAGACTGGCTTGGTCGCTGTTGATATCGGACGTGTCCTGCTGTGCTTTTGCGGGAGCATGCAAGCCTGGTTGAATATGGTTACTATAACGCGTCACAGTTCTTATGCTGGACGCGGTAGACTCCAGTGCTCCCGACCCCTCTCGGTTGGTATGACTCCCCACATTTTGCAATCGTGCCGCCAAAGCAGTGTTGGATTCCATGAGTGTGGTGAGCTGGTTGTCGAGTGTTCTTTGGTGTTGGAGAGCAGCTAGGTCGGATCGGCTAAGGAAAAAGATAAGTAACATGATCAGATGTTGAATGGAGACCTTACCATTGCAGAACATTCAAGAGTGCTGAGAGCGACACGAGAAAATGGCGCACTCGCTCAAGCACGCCGAAGATCTTCCCCTTCTTCGCAGCCCATCTCAATCGCAGTTGAATTTGGCGTTGTTCATCCCCCCATGGATGCACATCGAATGGCTCAAGAATTGTCTGCAACTCCGAAAACAGGAGCACACCATCCGTGAAGATGACGATTAGGTGGTCAACACGAATGAAAGAAGCGTGAGTTGCTGCTGATGACGAGGGATCCGAGACCTCCTCTAGTAATTCCTTTAAAGGCTCTAGGACAATGCGCACTCGAATGACTTCCGAATACACTCTTCTGGCAATCTCGCGGGCAGCTATGGTGTCTGAAATGTAAGGCTGGACAATCTCGATAACCTTGCCAGTTGCCGCAAGTATTCCGACAATAGACGCAGCGACACTGAGCGGATCCATTGAACATAAATGAAGAAGCTCCGAAAGCAATAATGGACCTCTGGCCGATCCATCTATGTGTTGTATGTCGAATAAGTTAGAGGGGAAACGGAGAGATTCAGCAATACGGGACACCACTCAGCTCGTCACGTGAGTAAGCGGCTTGGCGGGTCTTGCATCCTGGCGAATAAGCCTCGTGGGGCTGAATGCGAAATCTTTCGATTTTGATTCGTGAGGCCGGACGAGGCTGAAGTAGCGTCATGGCTCAAGGCAGAGAACCGGTGAGCGAGGACGCCTCTTTCCATCGGAGCTATGAATCGCCGCCCTGATGGCAATTGAAGCAGCGCCACGAGCGCACCAGCCCGAGCTCACTTGCATCGTCCACCCAAAACGCCGAATCATACGCGACGACATATTCCTCGCAATACGAAGACCAGCGCCCAGCCGTGCTGTTCTTTCGACGATGGACCGCTGTCGGAGCCACTAGGACCCTACGCCGCTGGGAGCGATAAACGCGAAGAAACACCCAGGAACGGCAATGCACATCCAGAGCGCACTTGACGATTGCATCTCGATTTTGGAATTGCCCAAAAGCGTCCCCAGATTGTGCCAGTAGCTATTGGCTGCGCTATGTGGCTTCATGTTCGACGTGCGCTCTCTGTCGACCACAATGCCGTCGCTGACCATTACCGGAAATTCACTGCGACAACGAGGTGACGCGAATGAAAGATTAGTGCGAAAACGCATAAAGAAGCGGCAGTACCCGACCCCATGCGATGTCGTCGCAGGTTCACTTCGCAGTCCTACCTGACGTGCCGTGACAGTAGATTTTATAGTTAAGCTATTAGCTGTTATGCTTTTTGAGGTTTATCCGCTGCTATATGATTTTTACGCATTCACGGGCAGCAAAAAGAGTTCAAGCATGCAATAGTGGCTCGGTCTCCCCATGTAAGGCGCCGCTATCCGAGATTGCGCGTCGCGATACCTTCCACAATATCAATGCCTGGCCGAGCGCGAAAATGCCAGTGTCAACCGCCGCCCAACCAACTAGTTCGTACCAGGTCGACAGCAGTCCAATGGGACGCTTAGCAAATCCTTCATAAGGAAACTTGACTCTTCCGATCCACGAGATGGCCACCAATACAAAAATCACAGCTTGAGCTACAAGGCCCACGCGGCTCAGAGCGGTGTCCTCTGGATGTGAAACAATTTCTTTCACTTGGTAGTAGACGGCCACGACGTTCAATCCGGTGATTAACCAGCTTAGGAAGAGTGAATGAATGCCGAAGAACAAAGCCATGGTCCATTTTCGATCCTCATGTCTTCCTGGGTTGACGGCGTCTGAAAACACCGGCACGACGGAGATTAGGAGGAAGGCGATGTATGCGCAAATAGCGAATTTTCCTGAGCAATCGCGGTGCTCGGAAGGTAGATAGAGACAGACAACGAAGCTGGAGAAGTTTTCATTAGATTATTCGACATTCTATGAAGGCTCTAGAAGAAGCCGGCAACTCACAATGTCAACCAGAGGATGAGTACCACGCTCATTTGAACCAAGTTGATCCAATCGCCTGCATTTCTAGGCCTGTGAACGAAGAAGCCGGGGTTGTCGAAGTGGTTGACAATGAAGAAGAACGTCAATGTGAACTGTTCCGTGATGGAAATAAGATTGAAGAGCACGTAGCGCGTCGATATGCCTGTGCTATTTCTTCTAGAGAGAGTGCGATAGAGTTGAGGAGAGAACGACAGCACGCTAGCAGTCAGCAAAAGTCTGGACGATGTGAGCATAACGGTGGAATAAGCAGTGGAAGAGGACGAACATGCAGATCCAGTTAGGTACGTTGGGGACACCCATCATGAACGGGGCAGAAAAGCTAGAGATATGCGATAGATGGATCGAGGGGGAAAATGTAGAAACATCGACCACAGTGTTGCTGAGTTGAGTTACGGTGGGGTATAAAGCTGCTTAAGAACTCCGCCCAGGCGTTTACACGAATCCGAACAACCTTACTCAGCCCCAAGTCACGGAGTAACTTGGTACAATCTAGTTCCCTTTATGGCAATCCGGGCAATAAAGCAGGGCGAAGGGTTCGGACACGCCTTGCAGATGGCGACTGGTGTCATGTGCATAACACGAGATAATTACGCTAAATATAGCAGGGCGAAGGATTCGAATACGCCCTGCGGAAGGCGACTGGTGTCATGTGCATAGCACAAGGAAATTACGCTAAATATAGCAAGTAGGTATACTGGGGCTCACAACGTTCGAATTAGGGGGTCGGGCACAGTAAGCATATTAAGTTGCAGAGTGAAACATGGTCAGGTATGCTCTATGAGTGAATTCCTTTGCCAAGGCTGCGCATATGCTCATGTCCATCACCCAGATCTGACTGCAATCCGTAATCGTCCTTTAGTTGAATTGGGTTGCTTAGACATGACTGTCCCTTTAACTCAGCAAATAATTGGAGCCAACATACCCGATATCGAAAGGTTTGATGGAACATCATCTAGTCTATTTCACTAAAGCGAACTCGACTACATTAGAGGTTTGCACAACCAATTGTGGCCGGCCATCGTTGTCTTTAGGGTCCACCACAGGTCCGGCAAGGTAACAGGGCAGTTTTACAATCGTCCCTTCGTGGTCCGCTTTTAATCCCCAGTTCCACCAATCCACAGTCCCACCAATGAAAATATAGCGGAAGAGTTCCCCAATCTTAGCATCGTTAGGTAGTTCCGTCCAGTTATAGCCTATGCGTTTCGATGTCGTCCACGACTCTCCTGGCCGCAAGCTGGCAAAGTGGCCGTCTTGGCCGACATTGACAGGGACATCGGGATCATCGACGATCCGAAAGCCGCATCCTACACTTTCGTCGTCGTAGTTCTCCCAGGCTCCATTGCGATACCGTCCAAGTTGGTAGCTGTCGTAGTCCTCGAAGACACGTGTATGAAAGGTCACAGGTGGCGCAGTTTCGTGCCCTTCGTACGTGAGTTTGATGGCAACTTCGAGGATACCATTCGAATAAATGGTTGGTGGGCATTTGAGCGTGACGCGGAAATTAGGAGCGCTGGGGTCGCGCTCCATGTGGGTTACCGATGGGAACGCAGCTTTCACCCGGTTTTGCTCAAATCGCCATTTCTGCTCATCTAGGTTGGCTCTGTCGAAGCCAACTCGAGCCTCTCGCTCTTCTCGCATAGGCCAGGGCGGCGACTCCACGTAGGTGGAAAATGTGAGATGAGGTCCGCCAGGTAGAATGAGAGGAGCAGGTCCATTGTCTAGTTTACGGCCAATGTGCTCACGTATAGTGCCATATTCCCATAGTGCCACTTCACCGCCCGGCCACAGCAAAGTATAAGTTTCGCCGGCCCTGAGCAACTTCTGGTATCTCGCAGGTAAAGCGGTCTGAAACGTGACGGACCCCTTTGGTCCTAATTCCCACAGGTCCTGGTTCCACCCATTTACGAGCATAGGCCCATGTCGGCTGATGTCGATCAAGCCAGAGTGGTCGACTGCAATTACTTCGAGGTCGGATGCTGAGTGGCGTAGGAGCACAAAGCCAGACTTCGTGAATCCATGTATATCGGGACTCCATTCAAAGATGACCGGCTTGTCTGCGAGAGCATCCTGGTGCTTTATGGCGAAATGGATCGTGAAGGGAAGCGTTAAGGCAAGAGTCTTACTTGCGCTCAGTTCGAGACATAGGTGGGGTAAATCCGAGCTGCGAGGTATGAGCTCATGATCGAGATAGCTCTCAAAGTAGATACGTACCGAGCCTCCTGCTCTGAAACCCTAGTGTACGGTGTCAATACGTCCTCCATTTTTTCTTTTGCGACGGATGAAATCCAGCGGAAGGCGTTTGAAAATATCGGCCCGTATCGTAGATGACATCCAAGCTCCTAGGTCCGGACGATGAGGATGCCCTGAATGATGGAGCGGGGCGGTTGCTGACAAAGCCTTGGCGGTTTGGTGACGTTACTTAGCCGCCGCCACCACGGCTCACCCCGTCCATGTGCCTCAATCACATATTAGCTCCTGCATGAACTACTGCCCGCAATGGGGCCAAATGTACGTGGCTGAGCTGGGTATGGTTGACGAAGCCACCGCTCATCTCGGCCGTGTGTACCTGCATGTATTCTACGTAAATCACGTTTCTGCGCTACGTAGCATTTCTGCTAGTCCCCGCAACAGCAAATGCAGCCAGCTGGCGTGTCGAAGCGCGAAGATGTCTATATACAATCTTCATCTCCCGTAAACGCCGTCATTGATTCATTGTCACTCGATGTGTGTTATGCGCAAAGCTACAAGCGGCACCACTGTGGTCCACTGTCCCTGCTTTCTGAGGATGCGCTCATGGTCACTGACCCCAAGGATCTAGAAGCACTGCCTCGGAACCTGTGCCGCCGAGACATGTGCGGGCCGGACTTTCTGAGGAGGAACGGAAATTCATCCTAGAATCAGCCTGTATCGTCTGGACTCATGTGCGCCCGAGGCTACCAGTGTCACCCCGAAATGCGGCGTGTGATGTTGGTCAAAATGCTGGAAAGGAACGATGTAAGACGCGTGATATGTATATCGCAGTATTCTCTGTATTCATATATAAACCGAAGTATCTTTCCTATTCTTTTCCTCCTCATCACCCTCCTCATCCTCCCCATCGCCCTGATTTTGTTGACAAAATGTTCAAGCATCTTGTTTATTTATTTTTGGCTATTCAATGCGCGCATGCGTTGACGGTGCATTATGCGGACAACAGCTGCGATACCCACAAGACGGTCATCGAAGAAGAATTGCAACTAGCATGGGACATGGCCACGGCGGCATCTAAAGATGTCGAGAAAGGGGACTACTACAAGACCTTTTTCCCTGCGATACTCCGAGACCAGCCGACATTCAAGGACGAAACCGCCGAGAGCTTCGCCAAGATTGCAAATATGGCATCTGGAACTAACCAAGAGTACCTATTCGAGGTTACGTGTGAGCAGTCGAAGTTTTGCGATGACCCGAATTATTATGCCCACATGGGCGACTGGAAACAGACGATGAATTTCTGTGACCGATTCTTCACGCCTGGTGGAGAGATCAAGGGGACCAATGATCGAGTACAAGACTGCCAGAGCATGACCCTTAGAGAGGCTCACCGATCTAAAGCAGCCGTACTTGTGCACGAGATGACACACACCAGATATGCCATGCTCTATGAGGATCCGTACGTATACAAATCATATAGTTTACGCCTATTGTTAACAATTATGACAGCGCCCTCGACTACGCGTATGGCTTCTCTTCATGTTACGATTTGGCGCGTGGAGTCTTTGACCGAAGCTGTGCTCCATGGGTGAAGGGCAAAAAGAAGCCTCCGGTTCTCTGTCCCAATGCCAACGGTGACGAAGGAGTGTGTGACCGAAAGTACTCTGGGAAGAACGCCGACTCTTTTGCATTCGTTGCTTCTGGAATCTACTTCACAGAAAGGTGCAATCGAGCAATTCCACTACCACCATTACCAGTCAGCATCGCAACGAGTACCGCCATCAGTCTCGAAACTACGTTTACCGCTCCCAGTCCCGACCCTACGACTCCCGTTCCCAGTCTCGATACTACGTTTACCGCTCCCAGTCCCGACCCTACCACTCTCGTTCCCAGTCTCGAAACTACATTTATCGCTCCCAGTCCTGACTCTGCGACTCTCGTTCCCAGAGCAGCAACTGCCCTGGCCGATTCTGGGTTAATAGGGGGCCCAGTACCTAGGTATATGCCCAGAGGGCTCTACAATGGACGGAAGGGAGACTTGAAGGTCCGCCAAGATTCGTGCCCGCTCTACGACGATTATATTGCCCTCGATGATCCCCGCGAGGAGATTGAAGGATATGTTCACTTTGGCGACTCTTACGCAGCCGGCATGGGCACTGGCAAGACTTCAACAGACGCCTGTCGCGTTGGTGAAAACAACTTTGGAAAGTTGCTATACAATTCATGGAAGGATACCAGCATACCATATGAGAACAAGGCCTGCTCAGGGGATACCACTAAAGGATTGAATCGACAAATTGACGAATGGAAAGAACCTAAAAAGGCCAATATTGGCACTGTTTCCATGGGCGGTAACGATCTCAACTTCAGCGACTTGGTGTATTACTGTATAATCACCCCCAACACAGCACGTCCGGGCTCGTGGAATCGTCAGGATTGCCTCCAGAAAGAGCAAGACGCGCGGGATTTGATGGAAAACGAGGGCCCGGACGGATTGAAGGCCAAGCTCAAAGCAGCGTACATCAGAATCTTGCAAAGGGCAGAGAGATCGGTAAGCACTCTCATCCACTCCCGTGAGTCGTGAATACATAATCACACCAGAACAGGACTTCCAGCTCTACGTGACAAGCTATGTGGGTTTCTTCAACTTCGATACGACCGACTGCAACAAATCCACATTCCATTACTGGTGGGCCGCGTACGACCCTCCCTCCGACTGGCCATTGAACCGCATCGTCTACCTGACGACCGATCTGCGCCACGAGATGGACGCCCTTGTGATGTCCCTCAACACACTCATCGAAAAAGCTGTATCTGAAGCAAATTCAGAGCACGGCGGACATCAAATCCACTATGTCGATATCAACGGCCGCTTCATGGCTCACCGCTGGTGCGAACAGGGCGATTGGCATGAACCCGCGCCCCAAATTGATAGCACATGGTTCTTCCTCAGCGCCTGGCCAGACGTATCTATCGAAGGTTCCAGTGTAGATACCGCTGCAGCCGAGCAAGAGGAAATCACAGACCTCATCAACCTAGGCCGCGTCCCTGTCCCAAATGCCAATTGTAGCGCCACGCTAGACTCGGATGCCGATCCATATGTGCGCGCAATGTGCTACGTCGCGGAGGCTGTGGCGGGGAATAGCAACAGCACGGAAGCGAGATATCTAGACTTGGCCAACGCTGATATCAAAGCCGGCAATGTGACGAGTCAGCACATCAAATATTGGCTTCCGACACGGCAGGTTAAGACATTTCACCCGCGGAGTCCGGGAATGGCGGCGTATCGAGACGCAGTTATCGATAGCATAGCTGCTGTCGGGCAGGTTTAGGGACTTCTTGTTACGATCCAAGCCCCACTGTAAACTACCCTAAGGAGAGTGCTCTCTTATAGCCGCAGGCAACGATAGAGCGTACCCGCTTGTCTCTTATATATAAGAAGAGTTCTTAGTCTTTATTTATGTACTTATTATTATAAGAATGTCGCTCTTACTAGCCTTTTAACTATTTTATAGATTTCTAAGATTTTCCCTCTAAATATTCTAGACACTAAAAATTCCTAGATACTATACTAGAATATCTTATAGATTTATTACTAGTCTTAGCTTTCGTACTATTACTCCTTCGCCGTAATACCTATAACGGCAGATTCACCCGAATAATCAAAAGCTACCACAACTCCTTTCATAAACGTAACGCCCAAAACGCCAGTAATCCCATCACTCTGCGGCACAATCCCACTTACACAATAATTTTCCCCCTGCTTCACAACAAGATTCTCCTTTATAAACGGCAACACCACACCCCCAACCACAACATCCACTGCAGGCGCCTTCGCTACATCACACGGCACCTTCCAATACCCATTCTCATCCTTGCACTTTTCCCCGCTTTCTCCCGTGCATTTGGCATTCGGCGTCCCCGTTCCCGGCATTAACTCAAAGATAGCTTCCGCGATCGGCCCCGCCAGCCTCGTGTAATACGTCCCGCTATCAACCAGCACCTGTCGCCAAGAATCATCACCCGCAAGCTTCGTGCCCACCGCTTCAGCGCCTACGAACCGAAAATCATCTACCAGAATCTGATACGGCGATTCGGCTACTAGGTTAGCCACGCCCCACTGCGAGGAGGTCGCGATGGCAGCAGGAACTCCGCCAAAGGCAAGTACGCCTTTGTCGTAGACCTCCGTGCCGGCGTCGCCGAGGAGGGCGATGCTGAACATGGGGCGCTTGAGAAGGCCGAGGGATATGATTGAGGGGAAGACAGGCGGGTATGGGAGCTCAGCGGTGCCGCCTAAGCCGAGCAGACCGTCGGTTAGTTTGCTTGAGAGGAGGGTGAAGACATGGTCCGCCACACCGACGACCTGGTCCGGGATGGTGAGCCCCGTGCCGGGGAAGGAGAAAGAGCGGCGGACGAGACTGCCAGTGACGTTGGAGCCATCCATGTAAGGGACGATGAGGTCGTCGATGGGGTCGGTGGCGGTGAGGTGGTTGGTAGTGTAGGTGCATGGGGCGCCGGTGAAGGTATTGCGACAAGTGACGGAGGGAGAGGTCACCCAGGTGATGCTGCTGCCGGTGTCGACAAAGAGGGAGAAGGGGCGGTTATCGATGAGGACTTTGGCGTTGTAGAAGGATTGGGAGTCGGCTTCGGAGATGGAGATCTCTTGGCGCCGGTGGAGAGGGGTGCGGTGTTCGAGAGGGAGGATGAAGTCGGTGATGGGGGGTGGAGGGAATGGCGAGCCAAGCTGGCGTGGCTTGCCTCTGACTCCGCCAGGCTCGGGCATGGCGGAGGCGGCGCAGCCAAGGGCAAGAGAGATGAAGGGAACGAAGATAGAGAAGTTGAACATGATGTCCACGTAACTCACTCACAGGTGGGCATTCAGAAGGTAGGGCTGGTTATCCTGTTCTGGGGTCAACCCCGGATCAAGCTGGACTCAGCTACGACGAGCTGCTTGGGGAAGTTATATCTTGTTCCGAGCTTCACCAACGACGCATCACCTTCTCTAAGAACCCGTCACGGCCGCGATAGCTTAACAGCTCATCGCAAAACAGGAAAACATTAGAGTGCGGCTGAACTGAGCTTGCAGGAGGTTCTGTTTCGCGGTCTACCAGCAACCTGAATTGCAGATGATCTGACGCGTCAGATCATTATAGACTTGCCAATGGACTCGAAGCTTTCGGCAGACTGCAACTCAAGACTCGCTCATTCTCTCTGCAGGTATCGACGCACTTCTTGTCCTTAACTCCAGCCTGACTGGTGATGTGGCCGTAATGATGCAATATGAAGCCACCCGTGGATCCGCCTTGTTATGATGATGAGCTTCAGGCCGGCGGGTGGTGTTATTTACGACTGATTCTTCGTGATGCTCGCGACATGATGATCAGCTTCAGGCCGGTGGGTGGTGTTATTTGCAACTAATTTTCGTGATGCTCATGACGTGATGACGAGCTTCAGGCCGGTACGTGGTGTTGTTTGCAACCGATTCTTCGTGATGCTTGTGTCCTACTGACAACGCGCAAGTCGAGGTCCAAGCCGGCTGCGCCCAACTGCGATCGGTGAGGAGGTGGGCAAGCTGAGTGTGCCTATCAGACTTGGGTGGCGTCTGCTAGTGCCGCATCCCGCTTGACATCTGCAAGTCGAGCTGACGTGGCAGCTATGCTTGCGGGTGTCTCCGAAGTGGCGAAATTTAACCTCAGCCTTAACTTGGTGGCTCAGTTCAACTTTTCTGGATCTGGGGATGTGAGACGAGGGCTGCAGTGTGCCCATGGCGATGCTCAAAGGGGGGGGGGGANTTAGCCAGGTTAATAGCATGACCTCTGCCTGTGTCGGATCAACACACTACTGTAAACCATGCTGTAATCCTCCTTCAAAGTCCAACAAAATGAGAAGCCGGAGTCTGGTCCTTCCTGGGTTGGCGGTGCTGACAGGCCTCGGGATCATCGCACTGCTCACCACGGTGGTTCTGGTTCCCATCTACTTCACTCGATGGGGCCCTATCTCAACCACAACCCGAACCGTCTACATCACGGGAGTCACCCTCCTTGCAACCTTGCTCACAGGCCTTATCTCAGGGCAGCTCCAGTCCCTTCTTGCCCAGGGCTTCGACTCTGAGCTTCGGAGAACGTGGGGTTCCGGCCATCCTTTCCCGCTGCTGAACAGGAGATGGCGAGCTATCCTGCGCATCGACAAGATACAGGAGTACCCCCGGAACATTCCCATACACTTCCGCTACCTGGTCACTGGCCTTGTCACCACCGCTGTAGTGGCAAGTCTAACACCGACACCTGCGACGAGGAAGTACTTCCACACACAGAAGCTTGCCAATGGCCCAAGTGTGTACCCTGAGAATCTCAAAGGCCTATGCACCGAGATCATCCCTAGACGCATCGTTAAGTACCCCGACTGGCCATACATGTGGGACTACGTAATAATGGAACGGTCTACCTTGTGCAGGCAGGCGAGGGCGGATGTCCGACTCGAGATGCGCAGATGCTCCTAGGCAACATCAACAACCTTGACCCGGACGCTTTTGCCTACGCTGACTCTGGAGTAGCTGTGCACCGGAGCGCCATCGGCGCGCCCCTGTCGCTGTACTCGCCGCGTCGAATGCGCGCTCCAGACTTCGGCCGCATCCTTGATACCTACGGCCCTTCTGCGGTTCGCATCACCCAGTGTACCCGGGTCATGAACCGTAACCCTATCAGCTGCCGGCCCGGTGGCCAGATAGGGTACAAGAAGCCCTGGTTCAACATAACCTCTATCGACGGATCATGCAATCTTACTCAACGCTTCACGGACGAGCGTTTCGACCACTACTCCCAAGACCAGGGGGCCATGATCAAGCGTTTCTGCCCCGGCGAGACAGTCGGCCAGGGAACCATCGTGATTGGTGCCTTCGCAGGCTATGCACACTGGCTTGCCCAGTCTATCAATGACTGGAAGCGCGCGCCGCCAACCAAGAACACATCGTCATATGCAATCACTTGCACGGTTGACAGCCGGAACGTCTTCAGCTACCGAAACTTGTCGCTCACACTCCGCGATGGGAACGACGTCGGCTCCCGGCATGCAAGACTGCTTCGTGCTGTCGGCAATGGTGATAACTCGACATCGGAATGCGCTGGGCCACCGGTGGATCTCTCGTTCATCGCTACGGCTGCCGCCTCGAACTGGCAGATCATCATCCAGAACGAGGGGTTAGACGGATGGTTCGATCTAGCGTGGCAAGCAGCTGGCGACGGAAGGCCGCCTCCGTATGCATTTCCCAACTCGAATAATGGCCTGGAGGACGTTTTTGGACTTGTTGGCGCAATGGTCACGGCACGTATCAACTCGACCTTCTTGTATGACGTGGAGAGCATGGTCGAGGTGGCGAGTGTGCGAGTTGGCAATGGGCGCCTCGAGAACCTTATCTTTTTGCTGCCACCCCTGGCTGCAACGATTTTCCTTGTTCACTTGTTATGGGGGAGACTCTGTTCACCGGCTGAGGAATGCGATTCGACGAACCTCGGGGACTTGTTGAGGTTGGGTTGGCTGCATGGTCAGCGCCTGGAGAAAGCCTCGTGGTCGCGGCAGATAAAAGTGAAAGAGACGCCACGTGAGAGCACGAAGGAGACAGAGCCTGAGCGTGAGGCGCTGCTAGATCACCTGGAGGTGCGGCCGGGGAAGATCGAAGTGGCCAGGGGGGAACACGGATCATGGACCTTGTCTATGGAATTGGAAGAAGGCAGTTTTGCGGACCTGGATGTAGATTAGCAGGATGGTCATGTAGATACAGCAGCTTGGTGGTGAAGCCGCAGTTACGCATTCTTTGCGTCTGTATAGATAAGTCTGTCGAGGACGTTTTGAAACAGAGGCTAATTGGCTCAGGAATTCGAAGAAAGACCAAGTCGCCGCCCATCATCCCAAACTCATTTTGGTCAATTCGACAACTTTGTTGCCGACACCACCGCGTCCTTCGACGCTTCCAGGCCCTTTGCCAACAAGTCGGAATTCCGGCAAGGAACTCGATCTAAAAACGCAAGAGTGGTCTTAGAAGTACGCTCGTCAGCATTGTCGACTTTATTGATGCAGAGAGAACAGGGATCCAAGTCAAGGTGTGGGAAGACTTTTCGGCGCTTCGCGATTACACGTTAGATGAGGGGCGTATCATCCACAAGGAGGAAGCCAGGAAAGACGGCGGCATTTTAGCCTCCTTACTGCAGCATTTGAGACTGCCGCGACGACACAACCGGCATGGTCGCAAGCAGAGGGGTGTTGAGCCAGGGAGAGCTACAGACAAGATATTAAAGAGGCCTGCGAATTAGAAGTAGGACGTACGTGCTATAACTAATCAGATTTTGTTGGAATTTTGCGCTCGTCCTTGTGTGGAGCGGTGGAATGTTAATCAATTGCGGCACCAACCCATGCTCCAGGCCAGTACTGCCCAAGGCCTTTAATTGATGGTATCTACCAAGTCTCTGATTTCATCTTCGCTGAGTTTGTGGAGCAGATGTCTAGTCTATTTATGGTCAGTTGCAGAAGCACTGAGGGCAGGAAGCGCGATAAGCCCGTCCGATTTATTACATTTATCAATGTAAGGGAGATCTTTCCATTCGATCGCCGCTCTGACCTCAAACAGCGCATTGCGAATGTCTTGAAGTATGATACCTCCTCATCTCGTAGACCAAAAGCGCTTAGGGAATTTTCAAAGTTGATCTCTCCGACAGATGCCACTGTGTCGACCTGGTTGACGTACGGCGCTTTCTTGCAGTTGCTTCTCACAGTGCTTCTGCCCTGCAGGCTAGCGGTCTCTCTTCTGATGACATACTTCATTTGTTGCATGTGCCAGGTACTCCGCAAATCTGGTTCTGGCTACAAGGGGACGTTCATTAGGGTAGAACGAGGGCGTTTGACATCTGAGCTACCCGCGGAATCATACAATTCGACGGGCTTCACAAACCTGGCGACGGAATCATGTGTTTCGTACTGTGTGCTCGATTTAATCAGTCAGTGCTGGCTTTAGATACAATTCAACTTTGCAAACTAATCATTACAAGACCAATGGGCAAGCTAGCACCCGGTATCATGGGAGTCGCCGCGCTGATGGATGACATGTGGGCTGAGGCAGAGCAGAATCGATAGAAGCGGGGCTATGAGCGAAATCTTACCACGCAGGAGAAAAGCCGTCGACTGATAGCGAGCAATAGTCATGTGCCGAACGAGGGGCCTTGTTGATGTTACGGACAGGGAAGGTATCTAAATGGCATGGATTAACCTACTGGATCGACATCGAAGGCTTTGAGAGGTTCTCTACCTCGGTCCCACATTGGCATAATGCATGAGACTTTCTATGTACCGGAAGGATGTTGGGAAATTTTATGCCATAATATACCTGCTTTGGGACTGGGTGAGTTAATCCGGGCGAGTGAATTGATAGCCAGCTGACCAGATACAGGTCAGTATATAATTTGCCTAGGTCTTGGGTACGTTATACTATAATTACGCTGCAATCACGCTATCCTTACGACTCCACTTCTCTTCAACTAAAAGCCGGTTTTCTTCATCCCTCTTGGCTTCCTTCAATGCACGTCGATTAATCTTGAACCCAGTCGTAGGATACCGCTCAAGGAAATACACGCCTCCAGTCAGTCTCTTCAGGCCCGTCAACTTTCCATTCACAAAGCTTTCGATATCTTCCGCTAGCTTTCTTCCAGCCTGCCCTTGGTACGCATCAGTGGGAATGACGAAGGCGGTGGGTAAGTGCGTTGCTGTCGCCTCGTCCCAGCTCCCGACTACGACCACACTTTGTACCGCTGGGTGTTCGAAGACGGTGTTTTCAAGCTCGGAGACCGAAATACGACTTCCATATCCATCGCCAACACGAAGAAGTTCTTTCAAGCGGTCGATGATATAGACGTTGCAGTCTTCGTCGATGTATCCGTAGTCGCCGGTATGGAACCAGCCGTCCTCGTCAAAGTCGCGATTTGCGACCTCGTTATCTTTATATCCTTGAAACTTCGCCAGCGAGTTCCGCACCAGGATCTCACCGCATTCGTTTGCGGCAAGATCGTCTCCTGTCTCCGTAGATATAACGCGAGCTTGCATTCCGTTTACAAGCGTTCCGCTGGAGCCGCGACGGCGAGACTTTGGATCGGTAGTTTGGATGGCGATAAGCATCGTCTCGCTCGTTCCCCACTCCAGAGTCAAATCGACGCCAGGAAACTTCGACGACATCGCTTGCCGAAGGTTGTCTGGGATAGTCGCGCCAGCTGACAGAAGCCATTTGATTGTCTTCACGTCTTCGGGGTTGAGATCAGATTTGGCAAGCTTGGCCACCAGCGGGGGAAATACGAGAATAAATGTGATTGAATGCCGCTTGATGACAGAAACTGACTTTTCTTCCAAAGGCTCTGGCATGATGACGACCGGGATTCCCAGAAGGATGTTCAGCGACATGAAGAGCTTGGCATTAATAAAGAATCCTAGAGAAGAGCTCGCCAACCACACATCTTTGGAAGGATCGGTATCCGTGGGAATCGTCCTTATCGTGCCTTCCATCGTAGCTATGTAATGGCTGTGCGAAGTAAGCACCGACTTCATGACTCCGGTGGATCCGCTCGTTCGATTGATGAATGCGTTGTGGTTTTCGGCCAGGGCATGCGAACCAATATCGAAGATGCTTTCGGCTGCTGATGCGCTTGATAAAAGATCATCAAGACTTGTGGTATGTTGATCAGCGTGGTCGAGAGTCACAATCGGCACGCAACCGGCGAGGACTGAAGCTAATTCCGAAATACTAAGCAGGGCTGCGTCGGTCACGAGCAGTTTTGACTTGGCTTGTTCCAATCGAGAACCGACATCTTCCGATGAGATTCCACTCTGGTATGGAATCAGAGCTATGGTGGCTCCTGCAGCCAGTGCTCCAAACAGAGCAATGGGGTATTCAATCTAAAACGTTTCGTCAATGCCATGCTCCAGTGCAAGATAGAACGCTTGCTTAGACACAAATGACTTACCCTATCCTTGGCAAAAATACTGACGACATCTCCTGCACCAATTCCAAACTGCTCTCGAATAGCAAATGCAAATCTACGACTCTTTTCTTCCAACTGCGCTAAAGTCAAAGTCTCATCAGTTCCATCTACACGGTATATGACTTTTGTCCAAGGATAGGGACGGCGGCCAACATGGAAGATGTAGTTGAATACATCATTCGCCGGAATTGGAGGCTTCTCAAGCTTAGACTCGAAGATTCGTGTCTTTGCAGCCTTGGGATCCTGTCTTGGAGAGGATGATTGGGAAGAAGAGTTGCAGCGCAGTAGAAGTCTCTGCGTTGAGGCAGACAAACCCATGGTGTGGAGATAAAGATTTCAGATGGTAACTTAGGCTACGGGAACTATTGCTGAGCTCTTGGAAAGATCTTATGAACGAATATATACCAGCGTATAACCTCCAAGGTATCGATACATCCATTGGACCGAAGTTCTCCCAAAGTAATGATCGGAGAACCTACTCTTGTTCGTAGCATCACGTCTCCGAGACCTGCAACAAGAGCGTTAGGGGTGGGGGATCATTCGAATACGGAAGGCGGATGACGTCGTCGGAGCTAAACGGGTGGAAACAGGTCAGCGTGGAGTGAGATAAGCTTCACTTACGGAGGAGTTTGGACGCACAGTTCGCCATCGAACTCGATGTGTTGACGTATATGAGTATCCTGCCATGCATGTCCGAAGTCGTCAAATACGAGCAATCTTCAGCCCTACGGATGACGTTATCACGGCCATCGGCTACGACGTCGTACTCCGCGCCAATAGGAGGGTCGGACAAGTGACCGTGCAGGAAACCAACCTTCTCCGTAGAAGATCACGGGACGAGATAGGCCGAATGCACGGGAGCATACTCCGAAGGATCTTGGACTTTCCTAATTGGGCATTCGCGATGAATGTGAGAGATGCTAATATCCCACGATATCGTTCCAACTTGTGATTCTGCGCTCCAAAGCACTATCTCAACGTTTTTTTACGGAGTGTTCAACAACATTCCATTGCATTCATCATGACTTTCGCTCCGCAAGAATGGACCATTGAGTCTTGGAAATCCATGCCGGTTCACGAGCAGCAAATCCCATACCCGGACGAGGCGCAACTTAATCAAGTACTTCAGCGACTTTCCGAACTTCCGCCTCTTGTATCCCCGGCGTCTATCGAAGCTGCTAGAGCACATTATGCTGCTGCAGCTCGGGGAGAGCTCTTTCTGCTCACGGGTGGAGACTGCGCCGAGAGCTTTGAGGATGTCCAAACGGATATCATCAACCAAAAGTTAGCGCTTTTGCATAGCCAGGCCAGTTACTTTGAGGCCACCACTGGACTATCGGTCCATGTGACCGGTCGCCTCGCGGGCCAGTACAGCAAACCTCGATCTCAGCTTATGGAATGGTTACCAAGTGGCCACCACGTGCACGCATTTCGCGGACATAATATCAACGGTAGTGGACCGAAGGATCGCGAGCCAGACCCGCAGAGGCTTTTGCAAGGATACTGGCATTCGGTGACGACTATACATATGATGAAGTCAGCTGCGTAAGTGAAGATCCTACTAAAGTTGCAATTGAAGTACCTAACTTGAGTACAAGGAGGGATATCTCAACGGCACATGAAGCTCTGCACTTACCCATGGAGTCTGCCTTCACAAAGGACCGATACAACACTTCAGCAACATTTCTTTGGGTGGGTGAGCGAACACGACAGCTCAATGGCGCTCACATCGAGTATCTCCGAGGGCTGCGGAATCCGATCGGTGTCAAAATCGGTCCTCAAACCTCTCCCGCAGAGCTTGTCAGTCTCCTTGAAAGACTCAGCGGGACTCCCGCGGATGAAGAAGGCAAAGTCACGATAATTACTCGATTCGGTGCCGAGAAGGTGGGCGCGGTTCTACCCACTCTAGTGGATGCTGTGACGAAGAGCCGATTCAAGCCGATTTGGATGTGCGACCCTTGCCATGGAAATACATTCACGAAGAGCGGCATCAAGACAAGAAAAACAACTACAATGCTGAGCGAGGTCGCTCAGACGATCAGAATCCTCTCTCGATTTGGTGTGCAGCTAGGCGGTCTACATCTTGAGCAGACAGGGGAGGTAGTGACTGAATGCATTGGTCCGGAAAACTTAGTAAGCGAGGAACTTGGTAGTAACTACAGGTCGCTTTGCGACCCGAGGCTCTCTGGTCCGCAAGCTCAATGGTTTGTGCAAAAGTGTGCGGAGCTCGTATTGGAAAGTCGGTCTATGTTCGCGGAAGAAAAGGCGAAGAGCCGGACTTCCGCGATCCCACATCGTCGATCCGCTTTTCAGCACCTCTCTGAATTTTTCCGGATGCTCTTTCCCCGAGAGCTTGGCAATCTTTCAAGTTACGTTCAGATAGCGAAAGGGCTGTGGCAGTCCAGTGTTGAAATGTGTTCATTTCGATCCTAGGCCGCTCGACGCCTACTTAGCCACTCGTTAAAAGAAATAGAATACTTTCCACTTTTTCACACTTCGTGCCCAAGTAAAAAAGTAAAAGAGAACCACATTCGCTACCGTGAAGAGCACAAAGACTGCCCAGTATGCCCAGATATTATTCGCGAGCATACCGCTGTCCAAGTTGAATTGCGCGAGGTACTGGTTTCCGCTGGTATATGGACAGACAAGGCATTCGGTTGTGGCTTCGGGGTTCACTAGATTTGCCTTTGCGGTCCGAGCCCAGTCTCCAGCATACTCGCCGCACGTCTGGCCTGATGGCGGGGGGAATCGATAGAGGTCGTCCGAATCGCAAACCACAGCAACATTGGCATTGGCAGCAGTGATAAGACCGCCAAACAAATATGTAAGCGGATTCATATAGTATAACTGCATTAATTAGCAATCTTGGTATGCTTTGGATGGAAGAAGACTGACCCAATACCGCCAGACTACCTGCATCTGTGCGTATGGCACCACCACTCCATTAAACCAATTGAAGGTAGTGACCAAAAATACCAACACCAAGCCAGCGAACTTCAAGTCAGGACTCAAAGCCGTGACGAGCAATCCAAACGTCATTTCGAAGAGCTCGTACGTCATCACCATGATATAGGTGTAGATGGCGGATTCTCCTAGCGGAAGGCCGGTCAAGAAGTACCACAGCAGGAAGTATACGGTTCCAGTGAGAATGATAGCCGGTATCTCTGCTAGTATCGATGAGGTGCAGAGTGCGATCCAACCGTAAGCTCGTGATGGTCCTTCGCGGGCTTGCCACAGAAGGCGATTTCCGAAGAAGCGTGCAAGGATTGGGTTGACGATTGTGTTAACAAGGAATATCAGAGCGAACGCTCCAAACGCGCTATAATTTCCACCAGTAAGTAAAAGCACATGATCATCGGGACGTGGATTCGACTTACCGGCTTTGCAGGTCTATGGGAGAGGTGCCAAGGTTGAGGAAGGTGAATCCGATAAGGATCGCTTGGATGACATGAACCCATATTTTGCTGTACACATATGCAGGCTTACGCCATTGGTTCAGCAGCATGCGTCTGGTAACGAGCGTAACCTGTTCAAATATTGAACCATTGAAGGTGCTGCTTGTTTCGATGTCGCTCCAGGACAGTCCTGCAGAAGTAAGATTATGAATCTCATCCTGCAGCTGTGTAGCTTCGTGCGATGTACGCCAACTCTCCGACCAGTTCGCAGCTTGTGGCCCTTTCTTTCCCTGAATACCCGCCCCAATGGTATCGAGGACAAATTCCGCGGGGTTCGCGTTTGGTGGAGCTTCTTCGCCGTGCATTTCAAAGTAGGGAATTAGATCCTTGACTGGCCCGAAACTAACAAAGTCAGATAAGACCACAGCGAATACCTCTTCTACTTACTATATTTGGTCTCCGTTCGATGAAAGCAAAAGTATGCGATCGAAAAGTCGGAATAGAGTCGCCGAAGGCTGATGAACAGTGACTAAAACGGCTTGTCCCTCCTGTGCGAGTCGCTTCAGGTAGCTGATGATGGTGGCGGCGCCTTGGGAGTCAAGACCCGATGTCGGCTCGTCAGCAAAAAGAATTTCAGGCTTTGCAGCAAGCTCAACGCCAATCTAGACATGTTAGTAGTCGCGACAAATGGTGAAGTGAGACACATGCCGTGAGACGCCTGGACAGTTCCACACCAAGCCCAGATTCGATGATGGCATGTTGTAAGTGTTTCAAATCTAGAACCTCCAGCACGTGTTCGACGTGTGAAAGCTTTTCTTGTTTCGTGTATGAAGATGGTTGTCGCAGCAATGCCGAGAACTCAAAAGCCTCTCTGATGGTAGCCGATCCGTCATGCATATCCGACTGTTGAACGAATCCTAGGTTATTATATCAGCAGATTCTTATATTATGTACTAATGGGAGGAAAATATCTCACCTGATACCTTCTTAAAATACACACCCAAGGGCCGGTTCCCAAAGGTAAGGTCACCTTCTAGCTTACCGGCTCCATTGGTTTTACTTAAATGGGTGAGGAGAGTGGTCTTCCCAGCGCCGCTTGCTCCGCAGAGTGCTACTAGATCACCAGGCCTGACATATCCAGAGATATTCCGAAGCAAACTCTTCTCCCCTAAGGTCACGGTAAGGTCCTTCCAGACCAGGCTGGGCCCCGCCAAGTACGTTTCGCTCCCAGATATATCGGATTGCTTCTCAGCACTACGTGCTTCGATGGCAGAAGTCTTCTCCACATCCTTCTGGTTCTGGCTCTGTGGAGATTCTGCTTGGTCCTTGGCGTAAACAATCGGTGCACCTCCCTGAACGAAAAAATGCATTATCTCACTTCCGAAGATACCGACAATCATATATGCAACCGAAAACGCGATCAGAATTCCGACATTACGCCATTTGTGCGTGTAGCTGAAGCCGAAAGATTCGATGTACTGCAGCCCCGGAACGTTGGCCTGTCCTGATCTAGCTCCTCTTATGGGACAAACTTGGTTCTCCAGATTCCCGTTCGGAGAGTGGGGTATGAGCGAATTCGAGCAATTGATGTCGATGACGCGGAAGTCATTCGTAATAAGAGCTTCGTAGGTGTACCTTGGGGGACTAATATAGTGGATCCATGACCACACCGGCTTCATCTTGTTGATGGGGATGAGAAAGCCGGCAAAGTATACTGTCGTGGTCGAGGCTATCCCTCCGAACCGGAAACAATCTTCAACACTGGGCACGTAGTCTTATGGTATTGTCAGCGCGTGGAGTAGAAAAAGCGTAGATTGGGATTTGACACCTACAAGCAAACATACGAAGCAAGTTCGCAAAGTTCAATGTCGACAGCCACAATACCAAGAAAAAGTAGAAGAAATCACCGGCCGTATAGTGGACGGAGTGATGAGTCAAGAAATAAAACGCCAGCATGAATAGTGCGTGCTGAATGCCGATCAGTGGGAGGTCAATGATGATTCGTGCAACAGCGACGGCGCTCGAGCGATACATGTTAAGACTTGACTGTCGCTCCAACACCGGTCTATTTGCGTGCGCATCAAAGAGTTCTGGGTATTGCATCCAGGCGTTGGCAATGATGGCGTAGAAGATGATTCCTTCCCTAGTAAAAGCCCCCAAGGCGTCCGTGGAGATGTCGAAGTACTCACTACCAACAATAAGACACAGGACAGTCGTGTTGATCCATTTCTGGTAGTGGACTTTGCGTTTGCCGTTGACGAGCTGAAATTCCCGACGCAAGCATTCGAAGACTTGACTCGCGTAGGATCGGTTGATAGGCGTGCTGCGTACCAAATTTGACTCGGGATGAGTCTCCTCAAAAGCGGATAACTCCGCTTGTAGGTTTTTATAGGTAGCAGATGCCCGAAAAGCATCAGCTAGGTCGGTTGGGCTACTCAAAGTCGCTGCCACACTGCCCTCTCGTGTTTTCCTTTGCGTAGCGTCTGTAACAGCTGTGAGAAACTCCGCTGTTGTCTGACCCGGCTCGCAGATAAATCCAAGCTCCTCAAAGTAAGCTTTCGCGCGGCTTGTCGGACCGAAGAAGACTTCGTGACCACGATCCAGAACAACCACCTTGTCAAAGGTCTGATATATGTTTTCGCCGGCTTGATAGAGAGTTGCAAGTGTGGTTTTCCGGGCCACATCCGTCAGCTTTCGAAGCGCTTTGACAAAGTCGAGGGCAGTAGATGAGTCCAATCCTTTGGTGCTGTTGTCAAAGCATTGCAGCGAGGAGCCAGAAGCTAGAACCTCAGCAATTGAGACGCTAGTAATTATTAGTATCTGACGAAAACTGGCATGAATCATATCCCTCACCGTTTCCGTTCACCACCTGAAATGCCTGGAACGGGCCCGCCTCCTACAGCCGTATCCAAAACTTCCTCTAACCCAAACATGCTCGCCAAAGTTACTGCCAATGATGGAATGTCTTGGCCCTTCTCGTTGGTTGGAAGACTCATGCGTAAGGCGAATTGAAGGGTTTGGCGAACGGTTAAGGATGGAATATGATTGTCGTCCTCGGGAAGGTAGATGGTCTCTCTTCGATGATTGTCGTTGAACTCCTTATGCCCGATTCCTGCAAATTTGAGATCTCCATGGACCGTAAGGGAAGATCGGTTGGCAGCCGTCCGCAGAAACGTTGAGCATCCACTCCCAGGACGGCCGAGCACCAGACACATCTCTCCGGGCCGCACAATGCCATTCAGCTCGTGAAGGAGCACCTTCTGTCTTGTTGGTGGAGCCAAGTTGATTGGAAAATTCTTTCGGAGCCATTGAAACTGATCGTAGCCGAAGGTGTTGATGATGGCGCGCGGGAGCGTCTTGACCATAACACGTCCCGGATCAGCAGCGGAGACAGAAACATCTTTCAGAGTCAGCGTGACATGTTTTGCTTCTGACACACTTTCTGTAGCTCCTAGGCTGGTTAGGAGCTCCTGCACATCTTTGGGCGCTGTATCGTGCGGCATTGCGGCCAAACTCAGCAAGTAGGCGCTTTAACAATGGAAAGAGTTGGTTTGCACGGTGGGATGAAAACTCAAAGGTGAAATTGAGATTCTGAACCCGATTATATCACCAAGGAGCTGTCCTAAAAGGGAAGAGAGCTCAGGTATTGAAGCGGTGGGCGTGGTGGGAATAACACAGCACACAAATCGGGACTAGCCGCAACGGAGCTTGGGCCCCTTTCCCGCATATCCAGCATCCTCCGTCCTCCGAGCCAAAGCGACCTGCGCACTGGATTACAAATACCGACACATTGACCTCGTCTCTAAGTGGAGATGGGACATTGTTGGTCTCCTGCCCACGTGGAAAATGAAGTTATTTGATGCTACCCCAGAGTATCTAGCTTTCCAGCACCACAAATGAATGTTCGTTTAGCGATGCGTCCTGACCATCGCATCCTGACGACTTCGCCCCAAGGTAAATGCGTCCTGCTTCCAGCTTTGCGAATAAAGCAAGGCGCTCAACGGGATTGTTTGCGCGGATAAACACTGGCGTGGACCGTGTGTTTGTAAGAGTTCCTTTTAGCGACAGCAACTCGGAGGCTTCAAAAGTCTTGCCGGCTTTGTTTGACACCGCCAACCCCTCACCATCGATGCCAATGCGATGAGCCGCATTTATTCCATTCAAAATGCGACCAATGCCCACGGAGAAGCTTCTACCGTCTGCAAATTCACCCCCAAGTTTGAGCTGCTGGGATGCGACACCAAAGCTTTCGCGTGCTGTGTCTTCCGCGGTGACTGCCGTTGCCACTAGATTAGTTGGGGCGCGCAACGACGGAGTCAGAAAGGAAATGTCCACCACGTCGGAACCTGGTAGTGAGTCGGAGCCAAAGTCAAATAGGATCGGTTGCTCGCCGACTTCGATCAGAGCCGTAGAGGTATAGCGGAGCAGGTGTGAGTGTCTCTCTCTGAATAGTGATTCTGGAAGAATGATGCCCTTGCGATACTGGAAGCCATATCCTCCGGCTGGCAAACTTGGTGCTGTGAAGACCTTCGCAACCTCAACGAGGTCAGATTGCGTAGCCTGCCCGCGCCTGACTCGTACCACAAAGTCCTTGCGGATTTCCTCGAGAGGCCGCGTACCTCTAGCACTAGGGTCTTCGAGAATGAGTGGCACCTCTTCAAAGTTGACAAACGGTAGGAGCCCATCGCGAAGGCAAGTCATCTGGTGCAGCCACTCATTGTAGAGCATCATCAGAATTGGTGAACTTCTCGTGCTCCTCAGGAGCTTTCCCGCTGGAGGCACCCATTTGTGACCCTCACAAGGGCTATATACCGTCAGGTTTGGGTCGCCTGGAACTTTGTAGTTGAACTCGGTAGCATAGCCATAAAGGGTCTTCCCGATTTGAAGAGCCTGGGCCGTGAGTTCAGACAGTCGCTCGCTTCGCCAGTCAGCCAAAGGGAGTGTGGCCTCACGACCTTCGTGCGACAGGCTCGAGCGCAAGCCATCCATAAGAATGTCTCGTGTGGAAGGAGTTCCTGGAAGATCGGGCCCCAGCTGGACGATGACGCTCTCCAACAATACTGCAATCTCTCGCACGAATTCCTTCGCGGTGTAGACTCCAGGTCGCAGGTTCCAGTTGGACGACTGGTTGTAAGGCGCGGGGCCAAACTGCACTTCTCGACATGGTTGATTGATTACGCGTCCCAGAAAGAGGCCTCCTAGGCCTGGAGCTTGATAGGCAGCGACCATGGTTCTGGTAAATGCATCAGCCTTCGGTGTCGGTCAGACCAGCAGAGGGAGGACGAAGTATCTCACTTTCTTGTTCCTCATTTAGCGATATACGCCGAAGCAGGTGGTTGTCGCTCGGTAATCTCAACCCATGTCTCATATGTATCCGCTCTTGTGTGACGCGCTCGTCAGGTGATGCAGCAATGCGCCACTTTTGCATGCACCTCCGAAGTCCGACGTTCTACATTGGCCAATCACCGATTGTGTCTTTTGCCATTATGAAGCATGCACGTGGCCTCATTGCGAGATCCAATTTCAGATGCACAAATATTGGGTAGGTCTCACTCTCTAACTAGTCGTTAACCATTGAAAGCTGCCATTGAATCTTGAGATTCAACCGAACACAATGTGCACAACCGCAGTCGAGCAGGCTACTTCCGCAGCCACTAAACAAAATCCCTTCGTGGGCACGGAGGGCATCTATCTCCTTCCTCATCACATCAAAGAGATTGAGAGATTGCGGACTCAGCATAACTTCATCCTTTCATCCACTGGGAACACTTTAGTCACTGCGCCAATTCAATCTGGAAAGCTCCGTGTGCTCGATTCGGGTGCTGCTGACGGTATGTTCAACCTTGCGCACGCAGAACATCTTGAAGACATGTGTATTGACGCGAAGACAAGGGACTTGGCTTCTGGACCTACAACGCCTATACCCACAGCACGAATGGTCCCTCCATGGCATCGATATTGGATCCGCCCTATTTCCCCCCAAAGCCGGGCCTTACGCATCTCTTGACCTCCACGAGCTTGATGCGCGAAATTCGGTTCCGTCCAGCCTCGGTTGGGAGGGCAGCTTCGATCTTATTCATCAACGCCTTTTGATCTGGGGTTTTAAGAAAGGGGAATGGCCGACTGTTCTCAAGAACCACCTCTCGTTGCTCAAACCAGGAGGCTGGATTGAGGTGGTCGAGGGCCAATGGGTAGACCGCGATCATCCGTTCGATCCAGCCAAATACCCAAATCTCGCGAAGCAGACAAAGTTGCAGAAGTGGAGTACTAGCACGTTTGGCATGGAGATCTTCATCGCGTATGAGCTTGAGAATCTATTGAAAGAACTTGGATTCGAGAGCGTGAGCAAGACGCAGTTCGATCTTGGATATGGTGCAAAGGCCAAGGATGAGGATTGGAGAGAGGCATCCACAAATCTATGGGTGGACACGTTCCGCAACTTTGGGGAACGATGGCCGGAAGGTGGCATCCCAGAGGTTGCGGCCACGAAGGAAGACTTCTACCAATTCCTGGATAACTTGAAGCAAGAAGTCCGCGAAGTTGGCTACGCTCCAAAGTTGAATTACATTGTCGGCAAGAAGCCGCTGCAGACGGTATAGAGTTGAAAGTTGCAATATCGAAGGCAATGTTGAATCCTGTATCTACCTTGGTATCCTTCTCTGAGCTCCTCACAGCAGGTTGGATTATGACGCAACAGGATGCAGCCGCGTTGGTTCGTACGGCGTCATCTTGCAAGATTGTGCCACACAATTCAGATCTGCTCTAGGCTGGTCTGCCATTCGTCAATTGAACAATAGTACGATGACCGTACGAGCCGTCGTGGCAATTCCCGGGGGAATGTTGCAGCTGCGTTGAATTGGCTAAAGCGGGGCACTGAGCACGTCATTCAGGGCCCATTGCCGATCTTTTGATGGACTTTGCACATGCGCGGGAACATCCGAAGCACGACCACCGACGTCCGAACACGGCAACCACGACCATGCTTTTCCGACGCGCCCTGCACACGCCGGAAGCGTCGCGATCTTCACAAAATCAAGGTTCAAGCCGAACGTAGGCCAGAGGCTACCGAAACTCAACATGACCAAGCTCCACCGACGTGGTCGCTTCACCGACGCGGTTGCTGCACGACACTCAATTTGCGAAAGACACTGCCGGGATCGCGTCTTCGGATTGATGCGACTACGAAATTCAACGGAGTGTAGGGGACGCCGCGCAAGGAAATGTAGATCTATCTACGACAAAGATGCCCCGACTGGCCGAATACTTTCATGTGTCACCCTGTCACATGAGATTGAGCTTCGCGCTAGCATCGCAAAGACGCTGTGAGCTCCCCACAAAGACGAACAACGCGTCCAACCCTCAGGCTCTTTAGCTTCAATTGCTGCAAGCCTTCCATCAATTGCTCGCAACAATGCGTATTCCGTTTCAAGAAGTCATCATTGCCCTGAGCAACCCCTCGACGCAGGTCGCCCTGGAAGCAGAAGCTCCCCTTTCTCTCAGCCCGCCACAAACGCCCCTCGCAGAAAAATGTGGCCCTGACAGCGCCAAAATCGTCTGCATTAATAACTACTCGGCCGTCATGCCAGGCAATTTCTACAGAGCGCCGCCGCCATCGTCAATCAACCCGCTAGATCAGCCATCCTACGCGCAAACCAAGATTCCAGCAGACTCATCATGGAGTCTTGTCGAAGAAGCCGACTTTATCGTATACGACAGAGAGAGAGGCCTCGAGATACTCGGCGACAAGCCAACCTCTGAATTCGCATTCGAAATCACGCCCTTGTTCCACGATGCCACCGTCTACGATCCGTACACAAACGAGGTATATTTTTCGCAGCTCTCGGGCGGCGAGATTTCGCAAAAGGTCATTGACCTGAATGGCGACCGCCCCAAGTTGCACAGGAAGCAAGCGAACCCCCCGCTATATTCGCCAACAGGTGGCATCTACCGCAATGGCCTATTCTACTTTTGTGTTGGCGGATCGAGCCATGCGGTCCCCGGGCCAGACGGAACCGTGGCGCGGCCAGGACTGTATACCCTCAATGCGACGAGTGGAGAGTCCAAAGTGCTGCTGAATAATTACTTTGGGTATTGGTTCAGTACTTGCAACGACATTGCCATGGATGGCGAAGGAAATATTTGGTTCACAGACGACGGCAAGTTCCCCTCTCAACCCAAATTCAACGTATAAAACCTAATAGTACCCCCACAGACTACTCATTCGGCAACGGCGTCAGCGCACACCACCCGATCCTCTCCCCCGCCGTATGGCGCTTCAACCCCAGAACAGGCTCCGTCCGCATCGTCTCCAACCAGCTCAAGCAGCCCAACGGCATCGCCTTTTCCCCCGACTTCAAAACCCTATATGTCGCCGACTCGGGGGCCGAAACGGTGCCGGACCATCCGCCCGCCGTCGGCCACGTCATCTACAACCCCTACAACGTGACGGATCCGCACGTCGTCTGGGCCTTTGACGTAATCCACAACGGAGCCGCACTCGGCAATCCACGTCCGTGGCACTTGACGCACAAGGTACTTTCTTCCCCCCTCCTCCCGACCCTTCCTACCCCGGGGCGGCTTATACTGATATGATTTTTTGATAGTGGCTCCCGGATGGCCTCCGCGTCGCCGATAACGGATATGTCCTCGTCGGTGTCGGCGACGGCATCGACATCCTCACCCCGGAAGGCGACCTGGTCGTCAAAATACAGACAAAATTCACCGCTGTGGGGAATACCTGGGCTGGGAAGGACAGCAGGGATATCTGGATCACGGGCGTTGGTGGCGTCCAGAAGGTGAGAATTAACTTGCCTGGGGGCAAGGTTAATGGGTGGCCCAAGGAATTGTTGAATTATGACTGAATGGTTAGTTGGATTGGGTTGGATGACAAATTGACGGATTGGATGAGATGATGGGTATATAGTATGCATTCGTTGGCGGGGCTTGTGTTGAGTAAGGCGAGGGGGATCTTGGGGTATTGGGCTGTGGTGGGGATGGAACCTGATATTATGCAGTTTAGTCCTGTTTATTTTTGGGAAATTCTCGAATAGCATTCATTGGTCTCGAAAATACTACAAATGGCATGAAGCGTGCGGGGACGTTGTGTTGGTATATCATTACTTCAGCATAGCTTACACCAAAAAGTAATCACAAACTCGACCTCACCCTAGCTTTTCGGAAACAGCAAAGCTTTCTCGACACAGTTCAAGGTAGAAGGTATCCGTCGCCGACACCAACTGCGTCCACATGAGCTTGCAAAAAAAAGGCTCCATATTTACGGTACCACTTAAAAAGAAAGGTCGATTCATTTCGGAGTAAAGTGGCCTTCACAACGCCACAATGATTGCCATCACGCGATGCGAATTGATTACAAATTCTCCATCCATAAAACGCTCTACCTCCAGAGCCCATCTCGCACGCCGAACAACGCAAAACGAGTCGAGAAAAAGAAAAATGTCAACCACAACATCCGCGCCCCAGAAACCCCTGCGCACCGCCCTAATCGGCCTCTCCTCCAGCGCCGTAACATCATGGGCATCCACCGCGCACTTACCCAATTTCCCGAGCCCGGCCGGCAAGCAGCGCTTCACGATAACCGCATTGCTGAATTCGTCCGCCGCTGCCGCTGCCGCAGCTAGAGACGCTTACGGCCTTTCGCCCCACGTCAAGACCTACGGCGACCCTGAAGATCTGGCAAAAGACTCCGATATCGATTTCGTCGTCTGCAACACCAGGGTAGACAAGCATTTCTCGACTACGATATCATCTATCAAGGCAGGAAAAGATGCATATATCGAATGGCCCATTGCGTCCTCCGTGGAGCACATCCAGGAATTGGTCGATGCTGCTAAGAGTTCGGGGTCTCGAGTTGCTGTAGGCCTGCAGGGAAGATGGGCGCCGCCTGTTCTCAAGCTGAAGGAGATTGTGGAAAGCGGGGCGCTGGGGAAGATTTTGAGTAGCGAGGTCAGAGCGTACGGAGGCACCAAGGACCGAGACACGTTGCCGGTAGGACTGAAGTATTTTGCTGAGAGCAAGGTGGGAGGAAATCCCATCACTATTGGCTTTGGCCATGGTAAGTTGCTCGCAGGGGAATTGGAGATATTGAATTTGAATGCTGACGACTACGATTTTTCAGTTATCGACTTCGTGCAGTCGGTAGTCGGGGAGCTCGTGCCCCGCACGACACACGCACGGTTCGAACTTCATAGGGCCGATATTCGTATCCGAGATCCGGAAAGTGGGGACATTGTCGACACAGTCCGTTCGGATGTACCTGATTTCCTAGCTTTAGACGGTACGTGGCCATCTTCCCTAATCCCGAACCCAAACAGCTGACGGGCTCAGGTCAGCTGCAGTCCGCCAATACAAGCACCAATGCGACCCTGGTATTCCATTTCCGTCGTGGACAGCCGTTTCCAGGTACTCCGTCGCTAGACTGGCGCATCCATTTCGAGAAGGGTGAAGTGCGGCTTGTAGCTCCGTCTGGTATTTCACTCCAGGCGGCAGCGTACGATGATCCAGTAGAGATTCAGTTACACAGCTTCGAGACGGACAGGGTGGAAGATATCCATTGGGATTGGAGCGACCAGCAAAAAGAGGTACCTATTCGCGCTAGAACTGTCCAGAGTTGCCTGTACGCATTTGCTGATGGCGACGAGAAGGGGAAAGGGTGGGTCGGACTTGAGGATGCAGCTAGGAGGGCGCAGCAGATCGATGGTTGGCTGAGAGATGGACACTGGTAGCCGTCATAGCAAACGCCAATTCGACTGTAAAGGACCAAGCTTTGGGGCCTTGGCTTTGATTCAAAGATCCTTGATCCTTATCTGTGCAATACTGACAATTAATCTGGTCAGCTCGGGTAGACGTCCAAGGGAGATGGTTGTAGCATCTCGATCTGAGTCGTTGCCACTCATTGGTGTGTTGATTCCATCCAAATCTCCACCAAGTCTCCGCAGAGTGTCACCCAGCCGCCTCCCTGATCCAGTCTGGCTACGGGCCTTGGCACTAGCCCATTCTGAGCTGCTGTTCGCTGCCCAAAGGGTGTCCTCGCAAGGTAGCGGGAGCTTTTCGAACACTGTCTCCGGGAAGAGCGGCTCAAAGTAGGCAGGATTGAGTATCTTGGTCGCCCCAAGGAGCTGGTGTATGATCATGAGCAGGAACAAGATTCGCCTGAGCGATTCGTGCACGGTCCAGGTTTCCCACGATATGTTGGTTGTAACTGATGGGTCAAAGAACTCTGGTACCTCTAACTCGAGCTTTTCTATGAGACGGCGCGTCACCCGAACCAGATATTCTTGATGTAAAACGGCGGGCGAGAGTTTTGAGTCGTAGCGGTTTTCGGAAAGGAGTCCTTCGATTTGGTAAATGCACATGGCATGTAGAGCAGCTGCAAAATCTTCGTGATTTTCGCACATTGAAGGCTTTCGAATGTCAGCGGGTGGAGCTTATCTGGGGTAAAGGGAAGATGTACCAATGCTTTGATCAACTTTTCCCTCTGCTCGCGAAATATTGTGCAAACAAATGGAAGCCCCGACATCTCAGCATGCATTTTCATACCCACACACGCGAGAGCAACTGCGATAGGCTCTGGCATTCCTCTCGGCGAGTCTCGATTCAGTTTTGGGTGGACGAACGGGGACTGGAATGTATCCACCAGCATGCGTGTGGGGTATTCTGTGATCATCTTGATTGCAGACTCTACGTCAATATTGCCCGGCGGCAGAGGCTTCTGAGCACTGAGGGCGGCCCTTGCGACCTCGGACAGACTATCCGAATGCTTCGCCACGGATTTCGACCGATATCCAAGGGACAAGGGCTCGGAGAGACTACTTGAAAGCCTCGTACTCGGAGATGGGGAGGAGCGCCGGGATGATGGCATAGGCGATGGGTCCTTGCCAGAAGACCCAGGGTCAGAAGCAGCGACTGATGCGTGGACAGGGTTGAACAGCGCAGTAGCGGATGGGGATTGCACGTATGAATGCTGCGGTGAATCTCTGCGTGCGCCATGGCTTCCAGAATGGGATAAGTTCGTGCTTACGGATTCGGTACGAGAAACATTGGAAGAAATGTGATTATGTTGCAAATGGATCTCAGCGGGAAGGGATGCGGGTAGCATAGACCAGTCTGGCTCAACAGCGGTTGGGTCGTTCAGAGAGAAGGCCATGTTGATATGGGAGCGAGCAGGAGCAGTATGCCAGAGGCCCATTCCTTGATTATCGGCCCACGTATTGGGTGTTCTCTGCGGAGAGGCGTGGCTTATGGCGGGCAGCTGGCCCTGGGAGCCCATGACATAGTCCGTCTCCGGAATCGGGTTCATCAATTCTAGGAAGAAATTGTCCATGCCGTCGCCAGCTGCGGGTGTCGGCGAGGTGATGGCAGTGGATGGGTCCATTTGAGCATGGGAGGCCGGTATCCGCACGGCTGGTTGGGGGTGGATCTGGTATTCGCATTCGGTCGAGCGCGCGGTGCATCGCGAGCCTTTGGGCATTAGTAAGACGGATATTTCGCAGTTGGACGGCACTTACACGATGGTCTCCTGTGGTCGCACTTGACTTTTGACGCGATACAGCTTTCGCACGCGCGTTTCTTGGTTGGGCGCTGCTTGCCGATGGCTTTCTCGCAGCGCCGACGATGGCGGTCCCTCAGATCTTCTGGCGCGATGGTCAACGCAGGACGGCCACGCCGCAGCCCAGGCACTCACTTCTGCTGAATTGCTTGGAGCACACGGGACAAAGGTGCCGCTGGTCAATGGCGCCAAAGTCGCTGATGGAGCCGGCCATGGGGGAGTGCTGGGCACTGGCAGCTACCTAGGTGGCAGGCATGGCGGGGAAGTAGGCGGGCGGAATTTCTCCATTATAGCAGACGTGGGAGCGCGCGGGGGGGCGGGGCCACAGGAGCAGCGCGTACGGTCTGTTGCGCTGCAGAGCCAGGGCTGGGACGCGTGGGTACATGGGCGTCTCCTACGTCTCCTGTCATTTGGTCGTAGATGATGTGATTGGGGCCAGCAATGGGTGCTCGGGTGGCTCCTGCGCGCCGTGCCCCGCTACGTCATTGCCAACGGCCGCCGCCGAGCCACCGAGCCACCGAGCCACCAAGCCACCAGCCGCAAACTGTGCGCCCGCATTCTTCGCATCCACAGAACAATGCCATGGCCGCGTCAGGCTGCGAGTAACCGTCCCTGACTTGCCTCGACTAGACGGGCCATGGTTCACCGCCAGCACCGGCCCCTTCCGATCGACAGCCAACGCCAACGCCATTCCTGGAAGGTGCTAGCTCAACCCTGCGTACGTTGCGGCGAGCTGCGTATCAAAGCGCCCACGGTACGACGGTGATACGGCGTAATACGGGAATACAATGGAAATGAACCGGCTGAAAGCACGAGCCTGCCGGCACTGTCCTGCTTGCATTGCGTTTTATATATACAGCTCCCGACCGCTTACATGGCTCGTAATGGCCTTATCATCGCCCCATCAGCAAGCTATCATCGCCTCCCATACTACTCACCGTTCTCCATCCTCTCTGCCAAGGAAGAAATAAATTGAGATAAGCATTAGGATGCGGCCCGAGGCGCGGTTTGAAAGCTTGCACAGGTAGCGTCGAACCTTCCCAATCGCTCTTCTCATCGCGGACCAGGCCCTACATCAACACCACCTGAAGTCCGTAGCATGTATCCACATTCTAACCCTATCTATCAATTGGCCAGGGTTCCCTCCCCAACCCCTGTATGCCAGATCCTGCTTCTTCGGAAGAGCCCCGACGACCATGGTTGGTTTGCTCATCCATTCAAGACCTCTTCTCGACCTCCCTAACCAATCCCTCTTGCTTGTCCAAGCCATTCCACTTATCCTCTTCCTTATCTAAATGCCCGAGGGAGAGATACATTGTAGTTCCAATGACGGCCACCGCTCCCGCAACACCCACATACATCCAGATAATGTCAGGATTATCGCTAACTGAAACTAGCGCTTCAGCAAGCGCCGCACCAAAAGCCACCGTAAGCAGGTACAGACTTTGAATGAAACTCTTCAGCGCGGGCGGGGACTTCGTGTAAGCGTACTCGGGCCCCGTGACGTTGAGGAAAATGGATGCAAAGCCGAAGAATACGTACAAGGGTGTCTGGACCGCCATGTGGACGTTGTTGGGCAGCGGCGAGGCATTAGGTCCACCCGTCTTCGCAGCCTTGCAACCGAGCGGGTTCTTGTAGCACGGCCCGGCCGAGTATATGAGATGTTGGACAATGGCCGCGTACATCATCCCAAGGCCGATGCAAAAAAAGCCAGTCGTGATGCGCGCAATGGGTCGGAACATGATCCTGCGCCTCCGCAGCAGCGGCATGATGACCTGGTCAATCAACGGCAGGAAGACCAGAATCACGATTCGCTCGAGACTCTGCATAAAGTCGTTTGGCAGGCCGTGGCCATCCATTTCTCCAGCCTGAGCCACCAGATTCGACGACATCTGGCTGAAGCAGACCCAGATGATGGGGTAGAAGGCGAAGACCTTGCATGCGTTGAGCGTCCGCTTGAGCTCTTCGATGAAGTGATCGTCCCAAGGTACTGCGGTTGTTTTTCCTGCTGCTGCACGGACCGAGGGCTTGGGTGCGTCCAGAGAGCGGCCGAGAATCATCAGGCCGACGGCTTTGAAGGCGGTTTGGATGATGGAACCTTGAGGCGGGCGAATGGTATAGTATCGACGCCCGAGAATCAGAATAGTAACGGCAACTAGTTCTGCGAATAAGCGCGATTCTCCAAATTCGATACCATTTGCATCACTTACCAAAGAACATGCAAAAAGTAAGCAGGAAAGGCGACCAATACCCATAATCTCGTTCCATAAACGGCGTGCCAATGATGGAAAGCGACCCCAGCTCAATGCAACCGTAATACACAAGATATATACGATGATAGGTGATTGCAGGATCGATAATCACGCGCTCGCCCGTCTTCGCAAGCGTCTTCACAGCCATGGCTTTGCGGTGATACTGGTCGGCGATCAGAGGAGCAACGTTGGACTTGATACCTCCCGTCCCGATCGCAATCGTAATAATAGCTGCGATAAATCCTCCCAGGCCGCTGCCATGCTCGAGGGCGACTGGGAGGGCGGTGACCCAAAGAAGCAAAAGGCCGACCATGTAAACGACAGCGAAGCCGAGGATAGTCTTGTAACGACCGAAATATTGGTCTGCCAGAACGGCGCCAAAAATGGGCGTAACTTGTCGCTTGTCAATCTCATAGCACATACAGTAGGACGTGGGGAGGGACTTACGGTAGGAGAAAAAAGTGAAAAAGATTGTCAGCGCAGTGGCTGTCTTTCGCCCCTGGTTCAAACCATTCTTCTTCGACACATAGTTGAAGAAAAGACCTTGCGCGCCGTAGTACGTAAAGCGCTCGCAGAGCTCGATGACCGCGACAATATATGCGGCTTTGGGAAGATTCTCGCCAACACGGCGTAACTTGCGCTTCTCGTAGGCGGACGGTTCTTCGCCGTCAGCGGTCGGCAATTCTTCATCGCTCGGGACGGGTGACTCTGCATGATTTTGAACATAGATATCCGAGCTCTTTGCTATGCTTATATCTTGGGAGGAAGCAATAGCCCTAGATAGGTGATCGTGTTAGCCTCCATGTCCTATGCCCTAGGACGAGGAACTACCAACCTTGCGGATGCACTCGCAGCCATGTTCATCAACTTCTTCCGGACAATTTCGATCCAGTAATTTGGAACGTATGCAGGATGCTAACTACCTAGACACCACCTACCCGAATCAACATCTTTAAACTGTTCATAGATGCAACCTAACGTCGTTAGTCGCTATCTTCACAAGCACCTCATTCCACCACATTTTGCGCCATTCGGAGTGGAGGATATCTTGACCAGCTCTCATCTCTGCGAGTTCTCGCAATCGAAAGATTTACTATGTTGTCGTCGAAACGAGCTTCTTGGTTGGTCCTCGTGATGTCCAATTTCCTCCGAAATCACGTGTTGTGGCGTTGCGATGACCACTTTGCTCCGATATAGCGGGGCAGAGCTAAGCGAAGGTTTACATGGGATGAAAGAGATAGTAAGCGAGAATAGAAGAGGACTATGTATATCTACTTCAGGCGTGTAATTTGTCGCGCATGGAGGAGCCAAGAGCCATCACACGGGCCCCTGCCTCGAAAGCTTATGGTCAACACCTGATCGCCATTCAGTTCACTCATGCCAACACCGGGCTACAGTCTTCCAGCGGGTATGGGAATGAATGCAAATTATCCCTGGCCCGTCACGATAGTTTTTGTGCGGGGCTTCCTCAATGTGGCGGGACTTTTTGCGCGGGGAATATGACCGTGCCGCTGCCCCCGGCCAGCAGCGGGACCCGATCATCGGGCAGTTCCCAATCTCAAGTTCCCGACGTCGGATCGACAATGTGCGTCGACGCAGCGGACGAGAGTAATGGTTCAAGGGCAAACCTTAAGGGATGACCTCGGCTTGACAAAATGCGCGTAAACTTCACCGCCAAAATTGAGAGCCTGACATATAATCGGGCTTGAATGACTGATACCTATACTCTGGGGTAGTCGTCTTTGCGCTGTGCAATAAAGCTTAGCTACCGGTGCGTCCCTGACATAGTGAATTGAGATGTACGTAGGCAATCATCGTCAAGCTATTTGCAATGACAATGAGAGATATAGACGCACTGGCTCTGTGGAGGATTACATGATCGGGTTCGGACTAATCACTTAGCTGTCTACCTGCCTTAGGCAGCTACTACTTCTACTTCCCTATATTAATGCATATCTAGATGCTTTAATTATTAAGTGCTTTAAATAGTATCTCGTTGTTAGCAGCAGCGACATTATTCCCATCATCATTGTATACGCATTGGCCAAGGACCGAAGTAGCAAACCGCTTGTCGCTTCAGCTATTGATATCAACCGGTTCGCTCACGCGGTATACCGAGGTGTCGAGCATCAAGAACTCCTTCGCAAGGCCGCGATGATTGGATTTGGGGCAATTAAAGAGCAACAACGTACTTGGCGCTCTACTGGCTGCTATGGAACAAACGCCTTTATCTACGTTCGAAGTAAGTGGTTCAGTAAACTATATAGATCGTAACATTTTCGTTCTGGGCCTCGAATCGTCCGTTCCCCTCCGGCGAAGTGATCCGCTGATGGCCATATACTACAACTCCTTAGTGCTTGCGTCACCCGCTATATGGCACGAACAAACACCTTATACACATACTACAACTCCACTCTAGCTAGCCACCCGACTGAAGGCACTGACAACATACTGAAGACCGCTCTCGCAGACACGCGAGCTGATTCTTCTAGCCTGAGCACAGAGCATGCTGGTTCTTTCCCAGCACGAGAAATTTGCTGATGAAGCCTGTCGAGGACATAAAGACCTCTCCGTCGCTGTCCGACCCGGGCTTGGATCCTTTTGTGGGAATAGATTTGAAGACGTGGTAAAAGCAGGTTCTGGGTTTCAGCGTGAGTGTGCTTGGAATGCTAGGTATGGGAGCTTGCAGACATTGGGGCATCATGTTGCCAAGGGTGGCTGCAGCGCTTTAGTGGTGGCAAGTGGTCACCTCTCAAGGCTTTCAAATAAGTTCTGTGTGGACCAAGAGACAATCGTGATGTCTGGTGGTCCGTGCCGCTTGCAGATCTATGCATGAGAAGTCTCGGGTATGATCGATGAAATACTTGTACAGCGTACGCGTTTCTACCGACCAATCTGCGACCCATTTGGCACGCATTACTTTATGACAATCCATTTGCCAGCCATAGATATTCCTTTACTTTGCAGAAAACGCACATAGATTTTGCCAATCCAGAAAGCCCGGCGTCCTCTTGGGATTCACACACCTGACAAAGACATCGAATCATGATGTGAGGATTCCGACTGCTTATAGAACACACACGCAAAGCAATGGATTATCTGCACTTGTGTGAGGAAGCTTGACTAAATCATCAATCTCAACTTCTCCTTGTATAACCATGGCCGCTACCGCCGTGTATATGCGCCTGTACTACCAGTCCTTTCTACAGTTCCCTCAGGGTGTGCGCGCTAAGGACTTCAAATGCTCAAATGCACTCTGGTATTGAAAAGAACGTATGGATGCGGCTCAAAAATAGATTTGCAATGTTTTCACCTGGTCCTATTCTCGGTGGAGCGTCGGCATTCCGGTTCTTCGTAGATGGTACAACTCGCAGCGCGCCGTACTAGCTATCAGATCGCAACCATGCATTCGCAGACCAAGAGCTGGCAGAAGTTGTACGGGGATACCCCGAATAAAGGACACATGCAGCTTCCCGGGTTATATGACCTAATATATAGAGCTTTGGACCGGTTGTTATAGACAGACGAGGAAGCCAATCAGTTCTCTACCGCGGTATAACGACCGCAATACAAGAATACTGGGTTCCCCGCTGCAACTCCCTGAAGCTGCCTTGGGTGATCTGGTCCCATTTTCCTAGAGGCGTCGCGCGAATGTCGGTAGGGACAGCAACTACCCTCGCACGACCCGTGGAGCGTTTTACTTAGTAACAACGATCCTGAGCAGGTTCCCCAAATGAGGTGTACGGGATTAGCACAGATCTTGCTACCCTAGGATACTAACCCTGCAGTATCCTCACTGCCCACTTGAAAGGTTATGCATTCATGGATTCTCGGAAACACCGACGGCTTCTTCTTTGGGTTGATGGCGCACCAGCTCCCTGGCAAAATGCACGGCCAATACCGGGGGCCGAGTCCAAGACAAGATGGGTTTGGATGTGCAATCCTGCGGCTGGGGCAAGTTTCCGTAGCGTCGAACCGCCGGGACGGGATTCTACGCCTCGGCGTCTATGCTTACAAGGTCTTTCTGTAAAGTGTATGGACAAACGCACGACACTCCGTTGTTCTTCTGACATCGCACGTCTTGAAGCAGAAATCAATTCCATGTATCATAATTTATATCTTAGAGACTGCTCCTGGATCTTCTCTATGGTCCTGCCTCGTTTCTAGCGATAAGGCTCCAAGTCACAGACCCTCGGGGTTACCATCTCGTCACGACTTTGGCCGCGCACTTTTATCAACTATTCTTTTAACAGCACCACTCGCAACACACACAAATAAGATTATCACTGCATGACGGTGACGTCTATCGATCTCTCTCCTCAAGTACATCCTATTACGAAAGCACTTACAAGATGTCGCAAGAGGCCACACCTTCGTTCGGCTTCGCAGAAAGCCAGCCGGTGATTGCACTTGGGAAGGGCGCCAGAATCGACTACGAAGACTGGCCCGCAACGCTCCTACACAAAATTGACGAGGTAGCCGACCGCACACCCTCTGCCACCGCGGCAAAGGACAGTCAAGGCACTGAGATTTCTTACTCTGAACTGCTGCAATTCACCGGACGTCTCACTGCTGCGCTAATGGGTTACAATCGGAGAATAGGCGACCGTGTAGCGGTCTACTGCGAGCCTAGTATCGATTCCCTGTGCTCGCTACTCGCCATCACGCGCATCGGGTGCATATACGTCCCTCTCGATATTCGAAATCCGGTAGAACGGCTGGCCTCCATGGTCCAGGACAGCAAGCCGTTCCTCATCATCTACCATAATTCGACAGTGCAGACCGTGAATAATATCACGTCGCCCGGTGTACATTTGCTGGACGTATCGAAACTCCGTTGGTGCAACAGCGAGCTCGTGCCGCCTCCCATCACGAGCGTATCCACCGATCCGGCATTCGTTCTCTACACTAGCGGCTCCACTGGACGTCCGAAAGGCGTGCTTCTCAGCCACGGCAACTTCCTTGGACAAATCGCCGCGGTTCATCGACACTTCGGTTTCGATAGGGAACGCGTGCTGCAGCAAAGCTCGCTCGGATTCGACACCTCTTTATGGCAAATATTCGTTGCTTTGACGAGTGGGGGCACAATTATTCTCGCCAGACAAGACACCCGTGGCGATCCAGCTAAACTCTCGGAGTTGATGCTAGCAGAGAGTGTCACTTGCACTCTTGGTGTCCCCTCAGAATATTCGGTACTGCTACGCTACGGGAACGAGAAGCTCAAAAAGTGCCGTGATTGGAAATATGCTATTTGCGGTGGAGAGCGTATGACGGTCGCGTTGAAAGCAGAGTTTCGCACGCTTGGGGAATCTGGGCCAACTTTGGTGAACTGCTATGGGCCTTCTGAGGTTGCGCTCGCATCTTCGTTTGGTATGGTCTCGTATTGGGATCCAAATCGAGGCGCAAACGACAAGAACAGCCCTGTGGGCTTCACTCTTCCCAACTACAGCGTCTACATCCTCGATGAGCGAATGGAACCCGTTGCGCTTGGATCTGTGGGGGAAGTATACATTGGCGGGATCGGTGTCGCTTGTGGGTATCTACACAATGAGAACTTGACAAACGAAAGGTTTCTCCCGGACCCGTTTATAGACGAACGGGACTCCGAGCGGGGATGGACCCGAATGTATCGGACGGGCGATAAAGGACGACTCCTCCCCGATGGATCTCTATCCTTCTTGGGCCGCGTCGACCACGATTCCCAAATCAAGCTTCACGGCATTCGGATTGAGTTAGAAGAAGTCTCTTCCGTCATCGTCCAAGCTTCTGAGGGGATCGTCCACCAAGCTGTTGTGGTGCTCAAGGGATCGTTCGGGCACGAATACATGGTGGCATTCGTTACGTTCTCACCCGATCGCCCGCCCGCTGACCCTGCCACTTATCTCAAAGATCTTCTCGGGTCGCTTCCCCTACCGGTATATATGCGTCCGATGGCATTGGCCCCTCTGGATAGGATGCCTTTGAACATCAATGGCAAGCTCGATAGGCACGCCCTCAAGTCTGTTCCAGTTATGGGGTTAGCGCAAAGCAAAGCTGTGGATGAAGAAGGGGGCCGACCAACCGAGACACGCTTGAAGTTGATTTGGGAGAAGGTTTTATCTACCAAATTCCAAGCTGAAGAGGCACCCCGGATTTCGGTAGGCTCGGACTTCTTCCATGTTGGCGGCGACTCGATCTTGCTCGTCGAGCTACAGAAGCTGATTTCGGAGGGTTTTGGAAATGACATCAGATACTTCGACCTCACCCGTACAAGCATTTTGCGGGACATGGCGGCCTTGATTGATGGAGAAGAAAAAACCTGCCTGATCCCCGCAATTAATTGGAGCAGTGAGATCAAAGCATGTCTCGATCGAGTCAAAGGGATACAAGTTCTGCTTACCGGTGCAACGGGCTTTCTGGGGAAGTATCTTCTCCGCGAGCTCTCACGAATCCCCTCCGTATCCAAGATCCATGCGGTAGCGGTGCGAGCTCATCATCTCGCCAGCCAATCAAGCGCCTCAACACCTCAGCTAGCCGGCATCGCATCCCCAAAGATTCGTATATGGGAAGGCGATCTCGGACTCCCCTCCCTAGGTCTGGCGGCCGACGCGCTCGCCTATTTGGCCAACACCGTGGATGTTATCATCCACAACGGTGCCGACGTCTCTTTCCTTAAATCCTACCAGTCTCTGCACGGGTCAAATACCGGCGCCACTGTTGAGCTCTGTCGCTTAGCGCTCCACCGAGGTATTCCGTTCCACTTCGTCTCTTCCGCCGGCGTTCTGCGACTCGCGCACGATCTAGAAACAGTGGGTGAGATGTCCATGGCATCGTATCCACCACCAACTGACGGATCCGACGGATATGTGGCGTCAAAATGGGCTAGTGAGCAGTTCCTTGAGCGCGCAGCACAGGAAATGGGCCTGCGCGTTTGCATCCACCGGCCAACGAGCATTGTTGGGAAAGATGCCCCGGAGACGGATATTATGACCAACATTCTTGCCTTCTCCCGTACCATGAAGGCGGTACCGGCATTTGTTGAGACACGGGGCGTTATCAATCTCGTACGAGTGGAGGATGTGGCGTCTGACATCCTGCGCGAAGTGCTCGGCTCAGCACAGAGGATCTGCAGCGGCATGGCTTGGCGTTGCGGCGTGGTTCCCAGCGCCATGACTCCTCCGCGTGAGGGCTCGGTTCGCTGGATTCATCACGCTGGTGATGTGAGTATACCTTTAGATGCTCTGGCCGATTATCTACAAGCCGGGCACCAAGACCCATTCCAGAGGGTAGCTCTGGAGAGCTGGGTGGCAAAGGCGGTGGCACTTGGGTTGAACGAGAAGGTGGCGCTTGTTCTCAGCACCCCCGAAGCTTCTCGCGGGCATGGCTTGAAACTCCCTCGATTATTGTTGGATACACGAGATGGGTGCTTTGAGAAAAAGTACGCTGCATGGTAGACTGAGAACTTAATTAAGGTCATTGGGCGTAATTTACCCAAATCTCCTCGGTACCTACTGGCATGAAGACCGTCGCACGAACTCGTGCAGGGTATTCGCAGTGATCTGCGCCACATTGTTGTCATAGTTCTTCCAGGCAAGGCTGCCGACCCAGTTGATACTTCCTACTCCCAGTACAGCGCCTCCGTTCGCAGTTTCGAAGTACACGAGATCGCTTCGAACTTTATCCGAAGTGGACCCCAGCGTGTTGACCATAGGAAACAGGATTTCCTCATTGAACAGGCCGTAGTTATCTGAGTGACCGCCAGCAAGCTTTGAGGTGGCAACAAGAATTGCATTCGCTGGTGTTCCAAGGGAGTAGTCCAGGCGATCAATCTCGTCTCCAGACGCGGCGCCTTGTACCAGGCCAAAGTTTCCAATAATATCATTCTCCTCGAGGCCGTGTCCCTTGAATAAAAACGCAAGTTTTGGGTTGCGCCTTGCTTCGGGGAGAATGCCATATGGAGCGCCTTGCCCCATGCCACATGCGTCGGATCCAAGCCCACATATGCGGTTTGGGGTCCGTCCTCGGCTGCGCCAGAGTCCTCCAGATTCACCAGTAAGTGCGAGATGCCAATGGCCGGGTGGCAATCCAAACACTCTGCAGCCTTGGTCTGCTCGTCGAACTTCGAGTCGGTGGGTATGCTCTGCGTCGGGGTTGTGGCCAGTGACCCAATAATAGCCGTTGCCGCCCAGATACATCAAGAAGCGACCTTGGCGAAGGAAGGTCTCGTATGCGTCAAGCATGCTGTATGTAGGGTATTCGGGGTGGCTACCAGTAAGAGCTACGTCATATCGAAGCAGCAGTGCAGCGCCATGGCGGGAGAGATCGTGATCAGTGATAACGTCGTAATTTCCTGGTCCGAGCTCTTTGTCCAGGAAGCCAATAAACCAGAGATCGGCAGGGAATTCACGAGGCCCGCCAAAACCCCAGTGGAAGTAACTGTGAGGCATCAGCGTGGCACAGACATGTTGGAATAATGAGGGGACTTGCTCTGGCCGCATATTGAGGACAACCCGCTTGGTGGAAGAGTGCGTCGTGCCGGACCCGTCGTTGTGGCTGTCGTAGAGGGAGATGCCCAGATCAGGACGTGCCTCCAGGATACGTACATGAACGCCCCGCTGTACTGCATCTGATCCTGGAATGTCAATATGAACGTCGCGGCTTACGTCGTACATGCGATCATTGGCATACGCGGCGTAGGTGAAAGTTGGCATGATCAAAACTACCTTGTTCTTCGGGGTCTGTCCTAAATCTGGGCGGACGAAGAATGGAACAATGTCTTCTGAAACTCCGTCATTGATCACGACACCGTAGCATCCGGAGCTGAGTTTGTTCGGTAGGTTAACTTGGAAGTCGGTCGCCCAAGCTGCATCATCGACATCGTCGTCGTGAAAGTGGATTGCTCCGTATCCATAAGCGGCATGACTCCATGACGTTTCCGAGGCATCCCAATCGTGGCCAGTCACAGCTCTCGCTGGGCAATTGAAGAGGGTCCCATGAAGTGCGTTGCCAGAGATATCTTCGACATGGTCCGTAGGGATGCCTTTGGAGAAATCCAGATGCAGGATTGTCTGACAGCCCGTATCGCCGATGCGTTCAATCTTAAAGCCGTCGATCTTGCCGTTGAAGGAAGCAGAGTCAAGTGGCACCGCCGCGACGCAATCCTCAGGCCGACTGGAGGAGCTGGCTATGGTCAATGGCTGCGTGGAGGAGAGGACGAAGGGGTGCGGCAGAGTGAGGGATTCCTCCTGCAGCTGTGAGGTAGTAACGAGGCTGGCTTTTGACTTGGCGGACACGGATACTGCGCAAGTTGAGGCATCGAATGTAAAGGTAAGGAAGTACCATGCATGACGCTGCACGCGAAGGCCGCCAAGTCGGGCGGTTTGGCAGCCGTTTTCCCCACCGCCAACCGCAAGGGTCAGAGTGCCGTCGGTAGCAATAAATGCGGCAAAGCCTGCACGTTCGTCTGAATCGAGGGTGGAGAAAAAGTATTGGTCGTGAGGGGCGAAAGGGAGGAACGCCTGCGCCCAGAAGGATACGACGGTGATGTCAGGGGAGGCCGGCGGGGGATCGGCCTCTGCGTAAGCGCTGGGGAACCGCGGCACTGTCGCATATGAGCCGGCCCGCGAGAATTGCGCCCGGCCAGGATGCGATGCTGGGGCTATCTCTAAAATGAGTTGATGGTCTGATGGTGGTGCTTCGGACCGTGATAGCGCGCGGCCAGGCCCGAGCCGTACGAGCCGGCTGGTGTACGAGGGGCGATGACAGGACACTTGGACGTTGACCGCTTCCCCAGGCGAGACAACCAAGGGATCCGCATATCCGATAATGTGTTGCGCTGGGTCTGAGCCTGAAGTTGAAGCCATGATTGGAAGGTACGATTCGAAGGAACTGCAGGGCGTTCTGTTAAATGTAGATGCCGGGCAGGTATTTATCATTAATCTCCCAACCAGGTCCTGCGCTGGCTTGCAAGGGCCATAGCAGCTGTGCCGCCCAAAAGACCGGCGACCCTCGCTCTTACTCGTGCAACCTTTCCGGACGCTGCAGACTCTCACTCTGCCATCATCTTTGCAATGACACCCTTGAGATTGAACAGGTGCGTCCCATCACACATGCCAACCCTCGAGAACCCCAGAATTCCGCCGACGCGAGGTGCTAACCTGTCGCAGCCCCTTGGTGCAGAACTTCCTGGCATCCGTCATCGTGTGTTTGCTTCCCGGCATCTAGTAGGTTATCATGAGACATTGGGTGACGATGGACTGATGCGTGCTTAGTGTTGCTCTCACTGTCTTGGGCGCGGGCGGCGGGCCTGCTAACGCAACACGTATGGCCAACATTTCCAACACGACACTCTATGCCGTTTACTTTGTAGTTGGCCTGTTTAGTGGCTCAGTGGTCACCACTATCGGTCCAAGATATACTTTTCTCTTTGGCTCCGTTGGCTATCCAGTCTTTGTGGGTGCCATGTGGTACTGTGAGTGGCTCTATTCCGTTGCTGGGTCACAAATGCTGAGTTCATGCAGTCAGTAATACCGGCCACCTTTGGTATCCCGTCTTTGGAGGCGTCGTGCTCGGCGTAACAGCCGTCCATCTCTGGACCGCAGCTGCCTTCATTGCCTTCTCCTATGCGCCCGAAAAGAAGAAGGGTGCATACATCTCCATGCAATGGGGCCTTCTCAGTCTTGGAAGTGAGTGACTTCACAACTCTGCAACCAGTCCGTACTCATGACGATCACCAGGTACTATCGCATCCTTGGTTGCCTTCGGCATCAACTACAATGCGGCCATTGTCAAATGTCCCGACTCCGTATACATCGTATTCATTATTCTCATGTGTTCAGCTTTCTTCGTTGCCTTCTTCGGGATCGTCAAGCCTGCAGATGTACGGCGAGATGATGGAACGGCTATTTCACACTATCCGCACAAGGGAATCTGGGTGGAGCTGAAAGCCCAACGCCGGATCTTCTTAGATTGGCGCATGCTCTTGCTGATCCTGCCCATGTTTGGCTCTGAGATTGCCATCATCATCTTCTCCACCCTGAACTGTGAGTCTTCAGTTTGAGAGCATAAATTGTGAACCGGGAAACTGATTGGGGCAGCACTGTATTTCGATGTCCGAACTCGAAGTCTCAATTCGGTTATGTTTGTTGCCATGCAGGCTGTTGGTGCGCTCGCCATCGCCCCTCTGCTAGATAGTGCAAAGGTTGGGTCGAGGAGAAGACGTGGTCTTGTTTCAACCTCAACTATGGGACTGGTGACGATTGCCACTTGGGCTGGTCTCCTGGTTTGGCTTGATAGGAACCCATTGGATCCTCTACAGCCCCCACTGTGGGGTTGGAAGGATAGCCCGTTCGGTGGATTTTTTGCGCTCACTCTTCTGCTCGGAGTCAACATGGTTGTGGTGAGTCTGCTCGAGTCTAACTGAGAGACATACGCTGATGGCCTTGGAACGCCAGTATCAGGTCGTTGTGCAGTGGATCGTTGCGGCCTTGACGAACGACCCAGAGACCCTTGCTACGTATGCTGGATTCGCGAAAGGCTGTCTTGCTGGCGGTCTTTGCGTGACATTCGCCACCGAGGCTGCAGGCACATTGACGCAGATGGACGTGACCGCATTTTGCTTCGCCTTGCAGGGCATAGGCTTAATATGTATGCTTGCCGTCTGCTGGTATGGAGTGAAGGATACAAACTATTGCCTGGAGGAGTCGGCGGCTGGAATGGACATCAAAGGGGATCCTGATCGGCCTCTGACACCCAAAGAAACTACAGCGTGACGAACTGCATGCTCAAGAAACAATTCGGGTCGTGGAGTTTCGGATCTGCATATTCGCAAGCTATGAAATTGCGAACTGTATGTAGCGCCCTGGAACCTGCGAGTCCTACCAAGGATGGTCTTCCTGGCCGATATCTGCTTCAGACGGTCTGGTTGAATGAATCGGGTGTAATTGATTGAGCCACCTGCGATAAACTTTCGAAGGAATCCAATAACATGGGATCGTCATGTTGGAGCAATGCAAGCGCTCGCGCATGTGTCCAACAGCCTTGACCGTGTCTATCAAGACCCAATTGCACGAGTGTCTATAAACTTTCTGCAAATCCGCCCCAAGCATCCTTTAACCGGCATAGCACCAGGAAGTCTCCGCATGGGGGTCGTCTTACGCGTCGACTTAATCTACAGTCCCCTTTCCATCATGCAGGGGAACGAATGTGGCGGGCAGGGGTGGGGCGGGAACGCGGGCGTAACCATTCGAGTCGTGTCCATTCGGTTGGGACGCAACCCGCACACGACCCTGAGACGAGCAACACAACCCCCGTCATCTTTCGGGCGACTAGATCCTTCGAAACTTGCCACAATGTGGGCACTCAATACTCTCCATCAATCCTTTCGCACTATCAGCATCGTCTGCCGCCTCAGCGTTAAACGTTTCGTAGCTGAGCCTCACACCTGGCCTTTACCTCTAATTTTACTCCAATGGCGCCTCCTAAATCTGATGATCTCCACGCTGACCGAGGACCTGTGTTGTATGTGAGCGTATGGAGCGTAGCCGCGATCGCCGTTCTGGCGCTTGTGGGGCGCTTTGTGTCGAGGAAGATGCAAGGCCAGCGGTGGCTAATCGATGACTGGATGGCGCTTTTCGCCCTAGTAAGTTTAATCGTACCTTTGGAACACTCTAGGATGTGTGCTAATAGCAATTGTTCAGATACTAGCGTTGGGCTGCTGCGTCTGCTCAACCATCTGTAAAGTCTCCTCGGTCCTAGCACGCAGCCGTAGGGTTCGGATAAACTGACAAGAAGTAGCCGTCAGGTTCGGCATCGGGAGGCACCTGGAGGCTCTCAAAGAAACCTTCACGCCAGTTCCCTTCTGGAAGTTGCTGTTTGCTTACAATCAGATCTACGTCATGACTGGCCCGGCGAACAAAATCGCAATGTTGCTCATGTACATGCGCATCTTCGACACGCCCTTCTTCCGTAAGATTGTCAGATGGGGCATTGCGATCAATGTTCTGTGGTGGATTGGCATGTCGATTTCGGGCGTCTTCACCTGCATCCCCGTTCAGGCGTACTGGTTCACAGACACACCGGGGAAGAAGTGCTTCCAGCTACTTCCGTACGACCTGGGATATGCCATCGTCAACATCTCCCTCGATGTCTTCATCTTGCTCTTACCTGTGCGAGAGGTTTGGAAGCTGCAGCTTACCACGCCGCAAAAGTTTGCTATCAGCCTTGTGTTCCTCATTGGCGCTTTGTAAGCGACCCCCATCCCCGTGTATTCAGTCGGTCAATCTAACCAACTTTGCAGCGCTTGCATCACTGCCCTCATTCGTCTCCTCGCCTCAATCCTCTATTTGGATGAACCCGACTTTACATGTAGGTTCGCAACTTCTATTTTGTATGCTGCAAATGTCGTCACGTAGTTCGCAGCTTTAATGGAATCATTCCCCACAAAGCCATCACTGTCTCCACGCAGCTGACCGTAATCGTAGGGGTATACCTAGACGCACTCATCTGGACCGCCATCGAGCCTTTGGTCGCCGTCATCTGCATCTGCCTCCCAATGCTGCGCCCCGTCCTTCGCTATGTACTGCCCGCTCGATTCTCGCTAAGTTCTTACAGCAAGAGTGGACAGCGTGGAGCTCCGCAAGATCAAAGTAAGCCGATCACCGTAGGATCATTGCCGCGGCGGGGGCGCGGAAGAGTTGATACGTTTGGTTTTACGACGCTTGATGATGAGGAATCAGGGTCACAGAAAGGGTTGAACGTTACGACAAGCCGGCGCGGTAGTGACCAGGATCACATGCGAGAGAATGAGATCATGGTTCGGCATAGCGTAGAATTGTTGGAGTATCCAGCTGGAAGCAGGAGCAATCCATGATTGTATCCTAGGGACGGGAGCGGAATCCCGCTTATTCCCGGATCGTGGGGCGTATAGAATCTGACTTACATCAGACGACGAGACTGCTACGAAGAGATTGGCGGCCTATGTGGCCTATGGCACTTTAATATTGATTAGCAGAGATAGATTTCCTTGTTCAACAAAGGAAAGAAATATCCAGACCCACTGTTGCTGATCTTACTGTGCCATTGCTGGTGGCCTTGAAAAGCATACATTGACGGCAGTCATTCTCAACGTTCGAGGCATGCGACAGTAGTTGCTAGTGCTTATGCCATCATTCTGAATGCACACAACACTCTTATTTTTGCAAACTCACGGCACCGTGCTCTATTCTGTTGAAAGTTGCTTGTCAAGCTCAGCTTAATTCACCACCATGGCGACCCCTCAAGCACAGATTTCGAATTGGTACAGAGAGCTCACGCCAAACATTGTTGACCATTTGGCGAAGGTAACTCCGGATGCTCCATACGCTCTCTATCCCAATTCGCCCACTTCCTACAACGAAGGCTACCGCACCGTAACGTACAAGGCCTTCGCAAATGCCATCAACGGACTGGCGTGGTGGTTGAAAGAGAACCTTGGGACTTCGACAAACTTTGACGTCATCGGGTACATTGGTCCCAATGATATCCGATATACAGCCTTGCTTCTCGCAGCGATCAAGACTGGACATGTGGTATGGTGGAAACCTGTACTCGAGTGTTGGACGATTAGCTGACCGCAGCCGCAAGGCCTTCTTTACCTCCCCACGAAACAGCATAGCCGCCCATAACGCTCTTTTGAATACGTTGAAGTGTCGTGTGATGCTCACTCCCGACCCAGCGCCTCCAACCGTTGAACCAATTCTGAAAGCGCACCCGATGACCCATCTCCACGTGCCTAGCGTGTCGAATCTGCTTGATACTACGTTTCCGCACTATCCGTACTTGAAAACCTTTGAAGAAACTAAGAATGACCCTTGGGTCATTATGTAGGTTATGACCTTGCACTCATGCGTGAAGATATTGCTGATCCGGCCTAGCCACACCTCGGGCTCGACTGGCATCCCGAAGCCGCTCATCTGGACTCACGATTCCGTGGCCCGACACATGAACATCACCGCTAAAGATGGACCGACTGGTTTCCAGGGGCAGGATAGAATGATCCTAGGGAAGCGCATGTTGAACTCCTTTCCGCCCTTTCACGTAAGTGCGACCGCTCGTTTCGCGATCCAAAGGTAGCTGACCGATGTTCAGGGTGCTTGCATTCTGGCCCATCTCATCTACTGTCTACCCTTCGGCACCGTTTCCATTGCTCCGTTGTCCGGCGCCATTCCAACTGCTGAAGGCATGGTGACGGCCTTAAAGCACGAACCAGCCGATGTTGCTCTTCTAGTGCCCTCTATAGTGGCAGATATAGCTCATCATCCGGATTTATTGGAGTATTTCTCGAAGCACATCGAGCTGATCCTCTACGCCGGTGGCGATCTTCCCCAGGCGCTTGGGGACGCGATCGCAGCCAAGGTACCCCTCCGCTGCCAGTACGGCGCATCTGAGATTGGCTTGGCATCACATATACTCTCGTCCGATTTGAAAGTAGATGATTGGCGGTATGTGCAGTTTCATCCGGCTATGGGTTTCGAGTTCGATGAACTCGGCTCTGGTATGTTCGAATTGACGGTAAAACGTGACCCGAGACTGGAAGACAGCCAGCCCACATTCACGATCGGACCGGCCCTCCGGGATCTCCAAGTATACAGAAGCAAAGATCTGTTCAAGAAACACCCAACAATTCCCAACTGCTGGGGATGGCGGGCGCGAGCAGATGATATAATCGTTTTTCTGAACGGCGAGAAGACGAACCCCGTGTCCATGGAGCAGCATATTATCGCTAGCAACCAAGATGTTATCGCAGCGTTGGTTGTTGGCATGCAGCGGTTCCAGGCTGGGTTGCTGATCGAGCTCGCTGGCGAGGAACAGCGGAGCCTGGAAGAAGAGGCAGCTCTCGTCGATAAAATTTGGCCCTCGATCGAAGAAGCAAATCGCCAGTCACCAGCACATGCTCGTGTCGAGAGGTCGTTGGTCCTCTTTACATTACCAGGCAAACCGATGATTCGATCCGGCAAAGGCACCATTCAACGCCAGGCTACCGTTGCGCAATACGCAACTGAGATTGATGCGTTATATTTCAAGGCCGACACGGATCTCATCGACGCGGGAGAAGCAAAAGTCGATGCCCGAAATGCGACTCAAGTCTCGCAATTTATCAGTCAAGTGGTGACCGATACCTCGCCCGAGCTTCTCCAGAGCGGAGACGGAAACTTCTTTGCCTTGGGCATGGATTCATTGGTCGCAATCCGGCTTACCAAAGCACTAAGGCACGGGCTGGGGATGCCGGGTCTAGCCGTGTCAGCAATCCACAATAACCCCAGCGTCGAAAAACTCACTCAGTTCATCGTCCAAGGCACCAGTGGCGAGACTGCTCCAAGTCGATCGCATCAGGCGGAATTCGAAGGCTTGCTTGAGCACTACAAGCGTATGATTGATGATATACCCACACGAACTGTTAGCAACGGCGAACCTATGAACGGTGAAGTCGTCATTCTGACTGGATCCACGGGTTCCCTTGGCACCCATATCCTGGAGACGCTGCTTAAGGATGGAACGTTGATCCACGTCTATGCTCTGAATCGAAAAGAGAACGCCGAAGAGGTACACCAAGCCAAAGCGAAGGCATCGGGTTTCCCACTCGATCGATATACAAGACGCGTAACCTTCCTGCAAGGGAGTCTTGATCAGCCAAATTTTGGTCTACCGGAAACAAGTTTCAAAGAGTTGCAATCGAAGACGACCTTGATCATCCACAACGCCTGGCCCGTCAACTTCATTCTTCCTTTCGAAGCCTTTCGACCCCAATTTGATGGCTTGGTCAGCCTCTTCACATTCGCTGCTGCTTGCTCCCAACCCGCGAAACTACTTTATATCTCTTCAATGAGTTCCGTTGCGCGGCACGATGTGTCGTGTGGTTCGATCCCAGAGAAGGTTATCCGTGATTTCGACGCTGCATACTCAGTCGGTTATGCGAGATCCAAACTCTTTTCGGAACTCCTTTGTGACAAAGCTGCAGACAAGCTCGGCATCCCAGTCTCCTTCGCCCGCGTCGGACAGATCGCAGGTCCGGTCAAAGGATCAACGGTAGGGTTATGGAACACCGCCGAGTGGCTTCCAAGTCTGATTATGACGTCCATCAAGCTCGGACTCATACCTTCGGATCTTGGGTCGGAATTTAATAATGTTGACTGGATGCCCGTCGACATTCTTGCCAAGGCGCTCATAGAACTAGGTGTAGGCGGCCACGACGGCGCTGCATTCGGAGCGCAAGCCTTCAACGTATTCGGACCGCAACCAAAAACATGGCAAGCGGTGTTGCCTAGTCTGCTGAAAAGTATTGAGAAGTACGCCAACACGCGCATTGAAATCGTGGCTTCCCCATCTTGGCTGGACGCTCTTCGGGAGGTGGCAGAAGAGAAAGACGCTGCGCAAACACATCCTGCGATCAAGTTGCAGGATTTCTATGAGGATCGTATGCTGAACGGAGGTGCGAGAGCGGTCAAGTGGCAGATGGAACGAGCGATGAGCCAGAGTCCTTCGCTGCGGAATATGGACGCGGTCTGCCCGGAATGGATCGACAGGTGGGTGCAAGGCTGGGTCGCCGCCATGGCTTAAGCTCGCGGCAAGAGGGGCTTAAGGGTTACCTTCGAGGCAATTGACAAAACGCAGAGTGCAAGAATCATGTTGATGCGTTAACAACTCCTAGGAGTGACTGCTGGTTGGGAAAGCGCATACTTAGCTCAGCTTACCTAATCCCGTCCCATCCGAACTCTTCTTCCAACGTCACAGAATGCCACCCTTCCCATCACTAGGTGAACACAACACGCGTCCTGCATCCCATTACTCATCTGATCCTGGATCATGCACCTATGGAGCTTCTGTATTGTCTTATATACTGATCATATCCCAGGTAGAATAACAGTCAGTGAAAGCCCAGAGCCAGATCGAATCCTCGCGAAAACCCCTCTCCAAACAACCACGGATATGGCCTCTATGCTCCGCTCCTTCGCACCGCAAGATGGATGACACGGCACCAACCGTGCCTTCGACTCTTCTATATGTACGCATCCGACCATCGCCGTTATCCTTCCCGCTGCCTTCGCATCTACCCAACGAATCGGGCGCCTGCAATATCTGGGTGGACGTTCCTCGGAACAGTTTGTTGTAGTCGTCGCTTTCGGCGGCGGGTATCGCCACGGCATCTTTCAGGGGCGGGGAATCATACCCGAAGCGCAGAGCTGGCGGGAGCCCTTTGGCTGGGGGTGGTACCACCCGCGCCTTCTACCTGCCCTTTCTCCATACCCATGTTGGTCGATTGTGTGGCCTTGGTCTGGCCCCACATATCATCAGGAGCGGTATAGCTGTCTCTGGCCCGCCTCGAAGAGACGCAGAGTGTTGAGCAATCGCTCGGCGATTGTCGGATCTCGCTTGCTGGAATATCTAGGACGCTCGCAAAACCTTCGCTCGCCGGAACCTCCATGGATCATCGGCTCGCCAACCCGCGAAAACTTCTCCTCCAGCAGTTGGATACACAGACGCCGGCGCCATTCGCGGTCGCGTACGGAAATATCACGGCGAGACGGCGAGGCGATTCCCTGGCTCGTGGTTTCGGCTTCAGGCCAAAGCCAGTCTGCTACACGCTGCGTACGAGACCTCTACCATCCACAACTCCATTGGGGAACAGAGGCAGCATCAGCAAACCATTGTCCACTTACTGTCGAACAGTACTTCTTACGCTAAAGGGTCGGTTGACCTCTTGGCGGAGGCAGTCAAGCCCCTGCTGAAGACCGACGATCCAGCAACTAAGGTCTTTGCGAAGTCAGCCATTGACGCCTCCCAGCGATATGCGGAAGACTTTATCAGCAGTCAGGTGGTGCTGGCCGACATCGCACTACAAGGCTCTGCCTTCAACGGCGCACAGACGGCGCAGATGAGTTTCAATAAGACGTACAAGGTGTACCAAGACAACAATTCCTAGACACCCTGCCGCTCATGATGGACAGCGAGAGACCACCGGTCGCGTACTCCAAGCCGGCTAGCTACGTTGCGACAGACGCGGTGCGAAACAGTGACTTCTATAAGATCACCACCAAGCATCTGTAGACTGATAAGCGACACTGGAAGCCGTCCGAGTCCGCGACACCAGCAGCGAACACCGAAGATGCCGTTGAGACGACCAATTCTGGTGCAACTCTAGCCCCAGGTGATAAGGGAAAGGGCAAGGGCAAGGCGACCGATGCTACCGGCGGAGCCTCGACGTCGCCCGCGACTAAGAAGCCAAAGCCTGTCAATCTGACCGCAGGGAGCAGCCGGCCCAAGAGAGGTAACCAGACCCAAGTTGGTACATCCAGCTAAGTGGCTCAGCAGCGGTTATACGGGAAGGGGTTTCAATGAGTGTTGACATTGGAAAGTTGGCAGGACCTCGCGGCGGGGCCACCCCAGTAGAGTGTCTAAACCTGCACAGCGGGCTTGTCGCAGGCAGCTTCCAGTGCGCGACAGGACTACCGCAGTAGCGCTCGTGGTGGCAGCTTCGCCATGCCCCCGGGGCTTCCATGCTCCTGGACTATTGCCACGGTGGTGGATAGTTCTTCATGTCTAATACACATATTGAAACCCCATGCGCCAGTCCTTTATCCATGTCGGTAGCTTTCTCAATGCGTGGTTCGTTGTATTTGAAGAGGGTCCTGCGAGCTTTGAGACCTTGCGCCTTATCTGCTATATAAGCATTCGGCGCTGCGATTTCACTTTCATTTCAATACCTTGAAGTTCTCCAGTTGGAGGTGTGCGGGTAAGTCGAGGACTGTATCTGGGTCAGCAATTCAGCCTGACGTGCCTGTGCGCTCACCACGCCGCATTGCGCCTCTTAGGACTGACCCATACATAGTCAAAGACAGCCTTCACATCGGCAATCCAACGCAATCCGATGGGGAAGCGGGAGTAAATCCAGAGCCGTCACGAGAAAAGGCAGAATGGAAAGTTAAAGCATACTCTTAAAGTGGACACCTAATCAGTCACAAATACTGATGCGGGAACAGAATCCGAAGGCAAGCAAGGCAATGCACGGCTACAACAGGCCTGAGACGCCATCCGCACCGCAAGCGACACTCTCGCGTGGTCGAAACTCGCTCGATGCGCCTCCAGCGTACTTCGACTCCGAGCCGTCGAGTCAGCCACCCGGTTACAACAACAGTCCAGCAAAGCCAAAAGTAGCAGCGCGAAGGCAAGCCGGAGAGTCCGCTGCAACTCTCGCCGCCGTGTTAGGAGGAGGCTCGACGGCAGTGCTAGATGTTGGGAAGGAGAAGCGCTCTTGGAAACAGCGATGGCGTCACTGCCAAGAATGGTGGCACATGAGTAAAGAGGAGAATAAGGTGGAGATGCGGAGATCGCGGGGGAGAAATCCGGCGAGATGGAATGTTATGGGAGGATCCCTCTGATGCGCTGTGTTGAAGCTGGGTCATCGTTGGGTGGCAATAAGGAGATGGTTGTGCTGGATTTCATTCACGGTATAGGGTGCGGTTCACCGTGGAGTCAAGATCGACACGCAGATTGTACGGTTTGCATTTTATCATGAACTCACTACGGCAACGCCACTCCAAGCATTTCCCTTCATGGATTCCTAACAATGACTTGTCTGACTTGTCCTTAGGTTTGATCCATGTGCTCTCCCATATACTTATCTAATGCTTCCTGATAAGGCATTAGATATTAAGTTGCTGAGGGTAATTTCTAGGAGGAATACTTACCCTTTTCACGCATTTCCTTGGGATATCATACCCATTAATCCCGTTCGGGTTGGTTGTAGGATACTCCAGTCTCATATCCATCGCACAAATAATATGCTGTCTTAAATAATCAAAGCAATGTCTCATGTGATGAATGTCGGCAGCCTTCTGCACTTGACCTGTGACGTTATGCGCCCAGTCTTCGTAGGTTGCGTGCATGAACTCCTGGTCATGTACCATCAGCGCTTGCTGCACCAGGACGCTGGTGTTTGATTGCGACTCACCAAGCAGTGATATTGATGGGTCCAGGCAGTTCCATAACGATTGTTTTTTCCATTCAGACGGACTCCTGGAGGGAGTTTGTATACATCTGCATTGTCGATGTAGGTGTAGCCTTCTCCTGGTGGGTAGTCTTTGTCGACGTTCCACTTCTCGACTATGGACGTGTCGCGGTTGTATTGCTCTGTGAAGGAGCGTATTTCGTACTCGACTGTGAAGGTAAGCTTAGCCGCCACTTGGGGAGTAAACAGCCACTTACTTTGAGGAAATGGGTTGGGGAACGGCGATGCGGAGTTGCGTTGCCTCAATGAGATGAAGATGATGAACAGTGCTGAAATGTTCAAGACAGTAAAGAATATAGCCATCCTGGCACTTTTGAGGCGGGATTTGCGAGGCGCAATCTCGGAAAGGGGAAGAAAAGATGCATCTTCTTCGGTTGAGCCAATTCGATCGGAATGAGAGTCGAAGCTCTCCTTCATGGTGAATCTTGCGACCAGAAGAGATGGTGAGCCCTAGTCGTAATTGCAAGTCTCTTGTCCAACCTTCGCACTGTTTGGACTCTTCGTTCGATATTTGTCGACAGGTGAAGTTAACGGGCGGTGAGGATTTGTCGGCTGAATTGCCACGTACTATCTCACAGGTTTCCTTCACTTTCCGTCTTGCGGAAGGATCGCCCGAAGCTAATCAGCACTTGATGGATATGGAAGGAGCTTCAATCCATAGTTGAGGCCAATGGATTATCCAAGCACGAGGCAGTACATCAAACGCCTAGCCAGACCACTGCATCGCCCTTGGACTCAGTGTTCGGTTGGAATCTTCGTGGTCGGCGATCACGAGTTGGCGATTCCTCGTATATCCTCTTCCTTTGGTAATAGTCACAAGACTGCAGGCGAGTCTGCAGACCGTAACACCCCGGCGGAGCCACTCAAACTGCATTGATACGTGAATCTGTAGTCTCTCGGCTGTATTCTCGTGAAGCTCCACCCTCTAACTGCCTCACGGGGAGCCTTGCCAAGGCTTGTCGGGGAGAGCAAAAAGGACCCGATTGTTGCAAATGTGAACTTCCAAGGCTTGGCCCTTCTTATCTACCACTGACAACGTGGTAGTTATTCATCCGCATCTTCCTTGTGCCAGGTCTAAGCATGCAACTCCTACTCGGTTCCTGGCCCCCAAATACCCCGCAGTGCATGGTAAGCGCTCCAGCGGCTGGACCGGCGTACATTCGCAAGGTACCATGGTATGGTGCCTGACAAGATGTTTATCCTGTAACGCTAACGCCACGAAACCTTGTTAGACTATATTTTGCATTTTGCATTCTAAAGGATGGCAATCGTAGCGATTACCTAGGAAGGGGAACTGCAAGGTGGGCGGAAGATAGTACTTGCGAATGCGAGTCGCTCTTTATCCGTGAGCGCCAGGGCCTTCTCAGGGAACAATTGGAGACGCAATACACACTTACTCAGCATTTGACTTCGAGCCACCTGCTTCCAATATCAATGCCATGAATGGTCCTGATTTCAGCCTGCGGCGTAATGCGCCCCCATGAGAAGGTTTAAATCGCCAATAGTCGAGGTGTCAAGACAACAAATAATGTCGCCTAAATCGAAATCAAAGCAATGAGGGTGGGAAACTTCAGAGAAATCAAGATGTCCCATTGGCGTATGCAATCAAGCTTATCCCAACTCTCTCGAACTTGTGCATTGAAAGCTACGCTTAATGGATGACTTGGATGGAACTACATGTGAAGATGCCAAACGAGAGTCCATCTTCGATCGACTGCAATCTCATCCGCTAGATATCAATTTTCCCTGAAGGTCATCCTAGGATTCCAGTCAAGTTGTGCTTCGCCTTGTGTTGCGACATCCAATTCATCATCTCGCCCCAGTCCTTGCACTGATGCTCAACACCCCAACCATCTGTGGTCTCACGCTTCTGACCCAATGGCGCCTCTCTGGCATGCTCGACTGTCATGTCCCCAGCACACATAAGGGACTGACGGATGTAGTCGAAACAATGCTCCACATGATCAGGAATAGGATCCTGGACCTCATGCTCGCGACCTTCGTAGAAGCCATGATTCCCTTCGTGGTGGTCGTGATGTACTGGTAGATGCATGACATCGCGTTTGCGCGAGCCAGCCGTCTGATTGCCGTACGCGACCATTTCGTAGAATAGGATGCGAATGACGCCCTGGAAACCATGAGTGAGAATTTTTCAGTGTGAAGGAGAGCGTCTGGTATCCTACCAAGCAGTGAATCTGGTGATAGAGTGACACCGAGTAACGATCTGCTCCCTCGTCAGTGCTAATGCCAGGCTTGAGACCGTATTTCTCCGCCTGAGGAACGAGTATGTAGCCATGCCCATCTGTTGTCAGTTCAGTGACTCTACCGGAGGCGATATGAGAAATTCAGGGTGACTTACCCGGAATCAGGCTATCCCAAGCGGCATTGCTCTCCTCTGAAGGACGAGTGGCGAATAGGTCATTGAGCTCAAATACCACTCCGTGGGTTTTGACTGCACCAGTCAGTCTTGAGTCCTGATTGTGTGGGAGGTCCAGACTTGCATTGAGGCACAATGAGGTGGACCTTCTTCTTTGTCCCATGAATGGGAGTCATCGGCAGAAGGAGGGCTCCCAGAAACAGTACAGCGAGAAGGACCCCACAAAGAATCCATACGTTGCGACGGGGCTTTGGTGAAGGTGGAAGTGATTCGGCCTCTTTGTTACCGACCAGTTGTTCTTCGGAGTCTCGAGATTCCACAGGCGCGTAGGCGAATCGAGGCAACCAAGGTTGCTGGCGAGGAGAAAATGTCTTGCGAAGATAGCTTCCAATCATGATGACCTGCAGGAAGAGAGAAGATGTGTAGCAAATGGCAACCTGCAAAGACACAGGAAAAGAGTTTTGACGGTTGGATACTTGGTACTTGAGCTATGAGGTAGTCTAAGAAGTGTTGAAAGCCTTGAGGGTAAGGAACCCTCGGAAGTTGGGTATGTGCAAGTCTTTCGAATGATGCACACTCCAGCTGCCCCATCCGCGCTAACACAAGCAGTCGCTACAACGGCTAGGGTGCGGTTACTATTGCCGGGATTGTCGGCTCGCGGGCCACGCCTGGAGCGGATCCCTATCTTGGCAGCCGAACGGTTACTCTAGTGCTTACACACCAGCACGCCAACCTTCCATCGCATGAAGGGACCCTTGGCCCAACCCGTACCTGGTGTGGAGTGGCTATGCATGGATATCCCTTGCGGGCCCTAAACCATTTCCCTAAGGTGGCTAGGTATTGCGAGATGTTGGGAATGCTGTAAGCGAGATGCGAATCCTGCCGAGACAATTCCCCAGCTTGTATATTGTTGATCCTGAAGTGTTATCAGTGATGTTGGCGTAGCATCCCCTAGGCTCTCAGCACATGGACCTTGGAAATAACTTTGCGACAGAGATATTGCAACATGGCAGAGGAAGGCTGACTTCGCACCGACCGAAGTTTACGGCAGACCTTTCCTTGGCGACTCTTCCGTATCTTAAATAACATACAATACAAATATGGCGTCACTACACTTGGCGGCCATTTGAGGTTAGAAATCCCGATGTGCCGCGGTAGCGAGATGCTCAAGGTGAAGTGTACATGCACCTAGAAATAGTCTTCGTGCAAAATTGGCGAAGTGGAGAGGCCAATGAAGTTCAATTGTGCCTATCAAGCGCGAAGGATACAATTGATTGTGCTAATTTAGATATGCGCTTCATTAGGGGGAATCTACAGTAGGCATCCATCAAGACGCAAACAGCGACAGTTCAGGGTTCGTAGTGTCCAAATCCAAAGATCCAGATGGCTTTCTTTGGCCATAATAATTCACACTCTGCCCATCCTCGCTTATATCAACCATCTGTCTCGTCGATAATGAGGGATTCGAGTTCCCATAGTTCTGAGGCCGAATCGTAATTCCCGATTGTGCACCGCTAAACATTGTATTAGGCATGTCGAATGTGTCTGGAAGATGATGCATGCCCAAGTTAAAGTAGACGACAAGATCTTCTTGCTCAAGTGATTCGCCATTGAACAGGTTGTTGAAATCAATCAATGGTTCTTGGATGTTGTAGTAATTCCAGATGTACGATGATGCTTGCTCGGAGTCTTTGCGTTTCGAGACGTATAAAGGATGTGTGGCCCAGTGCGCGGCATTGCCCAACATCGTTGGATCTTGTACCGTCAACGCTATGCTCGCTCCTGTGGATGGGTATATCTTCCAGCCTGGGTACTCGCCATATTGATTGGGTGTATCCTTGTTGATGACCGCATAAGTTGCGGCTGAATTCGCGGCCCACTCGATTTTTGCTCTGTCCTCGTTATCAATGAAGCTGCGCTCCAGCTTCATTGAGTTGATCGTGTTATTTGACCATGGAACTGAGCGCGTATAGGGCTTGAATTCAGACTTGTGCATAGTGTTCGCAGTGCCATTGACGTCGAGGTCGAGCTTGAAGTTAAGAACGTGGTCATGCATGACGCCGCTCCAGCCTTCGCGGACCTGGAAACCGTAGAGTGGATCTTCGAACGTACCATTCCATGGCGCCCAGGCGATATACCCACTGGCTCTGGCAATTATCTGGATAGAGCCATCAAGCGAGAACTCGAAAGTGATTTGGTAGTCGTAGTTGCCGATGGTTACAACGCTTCGCACAATAAATACAATGTTCTTGGTGACGTGGTAGTATCCCTCAGTATGCCTCTGAAGGGGAAAATCTTTGGGGTATTCGAAGAGACAGAATGCGTCTGTGTAGGTGGCGTAGCTGGGGCAGTCGAAACCCGGGACAAGCTTTCCGGGCTCCCACATGAGCATAGTATCTAGATAGACTGTTGAAGCAGCCAGCTCGTCGACACCAGCGTAGTGGGCTAGCGCTTCTTGTAGGACGAGTTCGTATACGACCCTCTGGCCTCTGAGGCGGATATCGTGAAGCTTGACACCTGTTTGGCCGATGGCGATGAGGAAAGAGAAGCCCACTACGGAGCGTCAGAAAACTGACTCAGAGTGATGGTCTTGAAATACGTACTCCATGTGATGTAGTTCTCATTCGGATCAAATTCATACCTCGCACCTCCAGGCGCAACAGTAATGGGTGCGACAAGGTCATCGTGCGGTAATTCGTCTCCGTTCCATCCAAGAGTCTCGTTCGGGCTCGTGAGCCCGTCAAAAGGTTCGCGCTGCATGCAATTCGGGAACTCCATCTTTGCATTACCCCTGTACATGTAATCTAGTGGCGCCACAAACGTTTGGGCTCCGATGGGAAGCGGACCTATCATCCATTCTTGCAGATAGCATTTGTAACGAAGAGTCGCTTGAGCAAATCGAGGTGGTTTTAATGCTTTGCCGTCCAAATACGCAGTTGCATCTGTTTTGTTCGGAGGCAGTGCGTTTAGAGACCAGATTTTTGAGAAATTGCCGACCCTGCATCTCAGACTTAGTCTCTGAACGTGACTTAGTAAGTTTCTTACTCACGTGGAGGTGTTCTGGAGAGTGCCCAGGTACGCGCGAACACCCTGATCTTCTTCGCTTGAGAGCTGTGCAAAAATGTTCGCATACGGTGCAGTAGTGACAATATAATCCTCACCAAGGCTTGCGTCGCGTTTTCGTGAGGCGAATAAGTGTTCAGTTCTCGCTGCGGCACTCCCCAAGCTTGAGAGCACTGCGATGCACCTTAAAAGTTGCATGTTGGTATGATATTTGCTGAGTACCAATGGTGAGAATTGGAGACACGAAAGTGTTCTGAAGGGCCGGGTAAAGCACTTAGCATCCAGCGCTGCGATACAAGTCAAGCCAAACAAATCCTCGCTTTACTTCGGGGCGTTACCCGTACTCGGGCCCCGTATTTTTGTTGCTGGCGTCAGTCGAGTAAGGTCTGCCAGGGTTTCCGGACAAGGGTACCCCAGATGTCGTATACACTCTATCCACACCGCATTCTTTCAATCAATCGCTGTTCTCGCAACAAACGTGACGGCAATTTTCATTTGCTGTACTTTGGAGTCGCGATAAGCCGGACAGCGGGAGGTAGAAGTACATTGATCATTTGTGGGACCTGGAGTGGTGCTGAAGGATCTTCGCTTATTATTTACACATCATAATTCGCTCGGCCAACAAGACAGGAAAACAATTTAGGGTACCCGTTTACCTGCAAAATTCTAGCCTCGCTTCATCGTTCCTGGTGCGAGTGTGTTCGGTGGAGGGCACGAAGGAAAAAGGCCGGCACTAAACATCCCACCGGCATTACCATGTCTAGGATACTTAAAGCTGCGAATGAGAGATAAACACATGCAGTGAAGTTTGACTGAAGCTTTACAAACGGTTCGTGTCTTTTACCGATCCCTCTCAGGGAGGAATTATGAAGCCGCCACAGTCTATATCCCTGAGGTCCGCATTAGCAGAATGGAAGACAACCGACGGGCGCCGCGTGGAGAGCACGGACTGCACAGGGACACAGCAGAAGACACATAAGCGATTGATGCAAAAGTAAATGTATCAGGTGCTTCAAGTTATCTAACCACTCTTTGTTACTTGACTTCGGACTGTCGCATCCCACTTCGTGTAATCCCTAGATCTCGCCCATTTTTGAATGTTGTCGAAGTTCCGACACGTATGTGTCGACTGCATATTTACCATCCATTTGTTGACGTCTGTATTCCAATAATAGTAGTTTGCCCCGATGTTTCCTGCGCACTGGACGCCTTGTCGCAAGCGATCGATGCAGTGAGCTGTCGCCAGTCAGCTCAATGGTCAGAAGAGAAACTCCCTGAGATACTCACTATGATGTATTTCAATGAACTCATCTTTGGTGCCATTGGGATGAAACAGATTCCACTCTGGATAATGCTCTGGAAAGAAAGTCTTCCGCATCATGTTCTGCCAAATCGATCAGCAACGTTGGGACAGTTTTCGCGTAACGCTGCGACTGACCAAGCAATGAAGCTCATGGAACACTTCGAGATCATATATGCCGCTATCGCCGTCCGGGCCCGGAACGGCGACGGTACGATTTGGCATCTTCCGTGTTTCCTCTGGGGTGAAGAGTAGGATTCCGGTACCTGAATGAATGTAAGCATTGAACTGGAAGAGACTTTTTGACACTTTACCAGTATACAGCTGGTCCCACAGCTCGTCCTTCTTGTCTGTCGGCTGACCAAAGTACGGAGACCACTCCCCGGGCATATCGTGGAACACAACCTCTTCGTACTCGATCACTTCGTTTGCAGGTGCTAGAAGTTTATCAATTCGCCATCGAAACATGAGTCTTGATAGATTTACAGTATGTTCTGAGACTCGGATCCTTGCAGTTGTCTTTGCCTATCGCCAAAACCATAACCGCCAGCATCAGAAAAGAGTTCATGAAGTATAGGAGGCCCATATGCAATATGTGGAGGCGATACTTGCGAGCATTCTTCTTCGTAGTCCAAGTCTGGATGCTCTCGTCTGTGGATGTAGTGGAAGGGAGGAGTTTATCGTGCTGTTCGCTCATATTGTTCGACTGAGAACGCTTAGAGAAGACGAAAATCGAACATTGAAACTTCCGTTGGGCAATTTGCAAAGCGGCTCTGCCCAGTATGTGCGTGTGCATCTAGCTTTTCTGCCTGTATCCAGGAACGTCGAGGTAGGCGCCGACCAAGACGCACAACGCATCCAGCCGAACTCGGCGACATCCTTCGAACCTGCAGTGTGGGGCACATTTTTCACTACCTCCAACGGTCGTTCTGGGTCCAAGAGACGTGGATTCGTATGCGCGACGTACATGCCAATCGCAACCCCTGTTCGCTACACCGAGTAGTGGGATGGCAGGGATGACAACTGGGGGCTGTTTACGCGGCCCGACAGTCGGAATGTTAGCGCCCGATTTCAAGCCACTTGATCGAATTCCTGTTAGTGCAAGACCACTAGACGCCAAAAAAAGATGCTCGAAGATGATCTCGACCCGTTGCCAAGATGTGCGGTGGGCCGACCTTCGGGCGTATGACCCTTGGAGTCCATGTCTGCGCCTCGGTTATCTTGTCACATCTGCAAGTGTTCAAAAAGGGATAATGGATCTTGGAAAGATGCCTTGCGTTGTTCGCCGCGACTTGCGCTTTGGCAAGCCCCGGAAAAATGTTGGAGAAACGCCACCTACAAAGTTACGCAGCTTCTCCCTGGCGTATGTGACGAGAATTCGAAACATAGAATACCTCTGGCAAGGATTAGAGACTGAAGTCCTTCTTATTCCTGCGAAGAAATGACATTTCTGACATTCGCGACTACAGGCTACTTCTCATCGAGTACTACATCCAAATTCATCGATCGTAACATATTTGTCCTATTATTATCGAAGTCTCCTCATCATGCTGTCCGGATTCAAAAACCGCGCTCAATACCAAAGACTCCAGCGAGTCGATTCGCCATCGACCGGAGCGCGGCGCCCCGAGGCTCTCAAAGTCTCAGACGAAGACCTTCCACTTCCTGAACTCGCGGCAAAACGACACACTAGTCTAGTCCCGCTGATCTGGCTAGTGTCTACATTCTTGGCTTTCCTTCTCGGGATTCTACTGACTAAGTATCATGACAATCCTGTTCGGTGCTTGGAGTCGGACCTCGCTTGGGGTGAGGCACACCACAGCAACTAGTTGCGTTGCACTGACTTGGAAGTAGGCCCGAGTCGCAGTGTCTCTCGCCGGCACTGGCACCGTTTCGACGGATCGATCAATGCAACTAGCGTGTTCAAGGGCCCACCTCGTGCGGAGCTGGACGAGGCCTGGGATCGGTTCACAGAAAGCAGTAGGTGTCTATTGAATCCTTCAGGCATCATGAGCACTGATCTGTATGCAGGATGGATTGATGGCACCGCGGTAGTGCTTACGGTGACGGAGGAGGAAATCAAAGAGTCGAAGAACGCCGAAGCTCCCGCGACAATTGTCGATGTGGGCGAGGAGAATGGCGGTGGGCACATGGCGACGTTGGAGATGTTCCACCAGCTTCACTGCTTAGTACGATTCCCCACTGTGCATTGACCCCACCAATGGCGGTTGTTGACTCGGCAATGTTCAGAACCTGCTCCGCAAGTGGACATATGCCGACTACTACAGTACGAGAGACCACGCCTGGACCTTCGATCGCCACGACTCCTTGAGGAAACATACCGATCACTGCATTGATATCCTCCGCCAAGTATTGATGTGCAATGGCGATATGGGTCTGGTCATGTTTCACTGGGTAAAGGATGTTGGCCCAGCACCGTACCCAGATTTCAGCACTATGGTAAGCATGTCGCCCATGTTGCCATTGTTCAAGCCTGTTGATCTTCCTTAGCACATGTGCCGTGATCCTGTTGATATTCTTGAGACGGCTCAAAAGCATGCTGCTCCAGTGGTCAGACCGGTGACCAAGACTGTCATCGCGCATGAGTTGCCAACTTTCCCTTGAATGAGCAAGGGAGAGTATTACACTGCCCAGTGTTGGAATCTAGGATGCGAAGGATGTGACTTGCTTCGGGAGAGGGCTAGGGAAGAACTCGATGTGCCAAGGTAGAATGAAGCATGTAATTCACGACGACTCCGAAAATCTTTTCGTTCTCGCCGCGGAGAATTACCTTCCTGAATTCCCCATAGCGTACTTGAAACATCCCCTAGCGCTTATAGATGAGAGAAAAATATTCTTCTGAGGAGTTAATGCACTGCTGAGCGAGAGCCTATTTGCTGCAAGGTTAGAAGAGACTACAGACCAGACGGGGGCCTCATGACCCCTGGATTTTACATACATACATCTCCCAAGGCTTGGACAGGGGATGACTGCACGTAGACTCTGCGAGTGTGTTTCTGAGTCTACACTACAGTCAGCAGAGTTGCAATCCTGCAGATTTTTGGGTCCGATCTAGGAAGGTCGAACGGAGTGGAGTCTTTGGATGCAGTTCGGCACCCGCTCTGCATATAGACCCACCCGCCAACCCATCCCGAGGAAGGGTGAAGGACCATCAGCCGGGGCATTTGTGGCCGGTCTGAGAAGTACTCCGGGTAGTCACCAGAACACCCAGATCTAGGTGCTCTGGTGGATCACCCAATGACTCCTGGATACGTCAGCAATATATCCAGGCTTGGCTTGCATCTCGAAATGCTCCTCCTGGTGGCATTTATGGGTTGCTTCCCATTCGGCGTACTATCAATCCTAATGCTCTGGGAATGTGATCCTCCAACGCTAACCCTGCACCTCCCTGTTGTAGCATATCCTATTTTCTGTTGGAAAGATGCGAGCGTACTCAGTGCCAGACACGCGGAGCCATCATCCTTGGACATCTACAGGATGCATGAGGAGGTATCATGTAGACCACCAACCGAGGGGTAAGTTGCTTTGTGACAATCTGTGGGAGGCCGCGTCGTATCACAGCGCCGAAGACCGGGGATCGCAAATCTGGAAGCAGTCAGCAGTGAAAGTTGGAGTTCGGCTTGGAGAGCTTGGTTGGAACCAGCTACTGAGATCTAGTCTTGCGTATAAAGCCACCATCTCACGCCACCTAGACTCAGTACCAGCGGAACAAACTTTGAACGCCCGAGCAACATCTTACTCCATTCGCAACATCAAACTCTTGTTCATTCAGCCGACATGCCTTCCCTCTCTCACATTGCAGTCTTTCTCGCTGCCGTTCAGCCAATCCTTGCGGCTCCCATCCTCGAAGCTCCGAGCAATGTCAAACCCAGGGTAAGCCATTCTTCAAGGGGATTTGATAGGGCAATTGGCTAACATGTACAGGGGGTCGCTACCGTCAACGATGTTGATGCTGCCAAACTCCGTTCCTACTGGCCTCGTGACGCGGAGGCAGTGAACGACGTTGATGCCGCCAAGCTTCGTTCATACTGGCCCCGCGACGCGGAAGCGGTCAACGATGTCGACGCTGCTAAACTCCGCTCCTATTGGCCCCGCGACGCTGAAGCCGAAGCAGTCAACGATGTTGACGCCGCCAAGCTTCGCTCGTACTGGCCTAGGGATGCGGAAGCCGAAGCCGTGAACGATGTCGATGCCGCAAAGCTTCGTTCCTACTGGCCTCGTGATGCCGAGGCTAAGGCTGCCAATGATGTTGACGCCGCCAAACTTCGTTCTTACTGGCCACGCGATGCGGAAGCCGAAGCCGTCAACGACGTCGATGCGGCGAAGCTCAGGTCCTATTGGCCTCGCGATGCTAAGGCTGAGGCAGAGGCTGTCAACGACGTCGATGCTGCCAAACTTCGCTCGTACTGGCCTCGCCATGCCGACGATGAGATGAAGCACTAAGCCGCTGCCGCTTTGCCGTCCCATCGCGCAATTATCCAGGAGTATTCTGCTTCGCGAGCCCCGACACAGTTCTCTTTACATATCCTGAACTCCCACTTGTCTGGCTCTCGGAGCATTCTGTCTCTCATACCTGTTGTGCGGACCTGTCGCTCATTTTCGGGGGTTGAATGCTTTGGTCCTGTATCTCGAATTTGATGATTTTTGATGAATCGGATGGTACGCCCCCAGATTGGAAGTAGTTACGAAAATCGAAGTCGTCAATCGAGATTTTTGCTGGTGCTGTTGAAGATGTGGTAAAATTAATGTCGTGAAACAATCCGTGAGATTATGGTCTCAAGCGTGCCGGGGCATGCCGCGATCTGGGCATCTAAGGATTCGGTCCCCTGTCATCTTGCATCGAGCCAATGGCGCATGCTATAAGTTTACGGCCCCTGTGGGGTATGGCTATGCGGGTTGGTATATATCTGACTTACAGTTCCTACGTCCTTCAATGCCGCAATGAGACCAGCGGCTTTGTATTGCGGCGATTGGCCCATCAGATTCCAAATCTTCCTGACTCACAGAATTCTCCTCTCCATGGCTTCTAATCCCCATATCGGGCTTTTTTGGTTGCTATTCTTCCTCTTCAGACTTACCTGCTGCTCGAACGAACCATGCGCAGACCTCGCAGCATCATGGGCCGCACAAGCCGCCTCTCGCGGTTCAACCCTCACACGCGACCACCGAGCCCAAGTTCCAGCCCAACTCGCAATCGAGTGTCTCCAGACAGTCCCTGTAGACGTCGAAGGCGACCTGAAAGAAATCCAGGAGCTGAAGAACTTCCTGCAGTTCCAATCGACGCTCAGCTACCTCAAGAATGGCCGGTACATCAACCACGACGCGGAAACACATAACGAGCCCTTGGATCTGCCAGAGGAACTGGACATGATCGCACTGCGTGTCGAAAGCGGAGCGTACAGAAGCGACTTCGAAGTGCAATTGGCGATCCACAACCTGTTTAGAAAAACAGGCGACTTCCATCTCAAGCTCCGACCCGATTTGATGGAGATATTTCTCTTCGTCAGGCCCGAGGGACAACTGGTGTCCATTTCGAAAGACGGCACATCGCTACCGCAATTATATCTCTTATTAGATATTCGGTCATCCGAAAATCCCGACAATTCCACAGCTTCACCTCTGCAGACGATCAACGGCATCGAAGCGAGCAGTTATCTTGAGCAACTTTGGACACACAACGTGTACCACGACGCAGATGCCCGATACAACAGCTTCTTGCCGAACCCCGCGGCTGCAAGACTGGATATGGATAGTGGAGGGCAGTTTTACCTCACTCAGGGCTTGTACGATGGGCCAAGGACGGAGTATGGCTTTGGAAATGGCTCGGGCAAGGCTGTTGAAAATGTTGCCGTGATCCGGGAATTCTTTAACTTCTCCGGCGTTGTAGACGGCTCGTCTTTCTTCAACAAGTTCTGCCGCGGAAAGCAAGAAACATCGGACAAAGTGGGAAGAGGAGAGAACAGGAAGCGAGTTGTACCTCCTCATGGCGGAAAGGTGGGAACTCCACAATATCCTGAGCCACTCATTGCGCAGAGCGGTCTGTCTGTTCAAGGATACCATCTCAACAGCAGCCAGCACCACGACGTCGCCATCCTCGCCTTCCCAAACTTCTCGCCGGTCGCGGATCCATCGCCTGGGAAAAGTGGTATCGTAACAGGCTTCCTGGAAGCTCAAGAGGTGATGCGAGAGTTCATCATCCAGTCAGGAAAAGAAGGACGAAGGAAGCTGATTATCGATCTCCGTGGCAACAGCGGCGGAACAATCGACATAGCCTTCGAGGTCTTCCGGCAGCTTTTCCCGACTCTCGACCCAATCGGGGCGACCAGGTTCCGGGCACATGAGGCGCTGTATATGTACACTTCATGCCTGGCGGATCTAGCTGGGAATCGAAGTGCCCCAGCAGTTGAATCCGAGCTTTTCAAAGAAGCGCAAGGCAGCACCGCGAACTTCGCTAACCTTCTCGATGTGCATGGGAAGCCCTTCGAAAGCTTCGACGGCTTCTACGGGCCCCACGAAGTGCAGAACGATACCTTTACCGCACCGTGGAGTTACAACTTCGCCAACCATGTGGGTGGCCATCCTCTAGCTTCCCACGTCAATATCACCGGCTACGATCCCTCCGTCCATGTACTGCCACAGCCCTTCTTGCCGGAGAACATAGTGGTCCTTCAAGATGGCTTTTGCGGCTCCGCATGTGCAATCTTCGCGCAACTGATGAGAGAGCAAGCACACGTACACACGATAGCAATTGGTGGTCGGCCTCGCAATGCGCCCATGCAAGGCGTAGGCGGGACAAAAGGCGCCCAGCTTTTGACGTTCGACTCCATCATCCGGCACATGAAGACCACATTGAAGATTGCGGAGCTTCTGTATGGCAGGGAGGTGGCAGAGAAGCTGGTCCAAAACTCAGCGGTCGGCAGGTTGTTGAATACATCCCAGCTGTATGTGCGGTCGGCGCATCATAATCCGGAGGAAACGATTGACGGGGCTGTCAATTCTTTGGACAATTTGAGACGAGACGATGTGAGTGGTACACCGCTCGAATTTGTGTACGAGGCGGCTGATTGTCGCTTGTTCTATACAATGGAGTCGTTTTTTGATCCCGTGAGGTTGTGGGAGATGGCTGCAGATGCGAAGTGGGGAGGAGGACACTGTGTTGCGGGGAGTACAGGACATACCACCAGCGTGAGCGCGATGAGGGGAGAGCTGTTTAATGTGACGGTTGATTTGGAGTGGATGGATTGGTTGCATGTGTGTGGTGTGGCGTTGGTAGCCGTGACTGCTATCTTATTCGTGTCGCTCGTCGGAGCAAATACCGATGGAAGGGGTCGCTATGAAAAGATCGTATAGTCTTATTCCGGTCTCGATAGATGAAGCATCTTCTGTCTCTTATATTCGACTTGGTCAACTGGGTGCAGCAGCTCCTGACTTCTCATATCCCGTGCGGATTCCCTTCTCTTTCTACGACGCCTTTCCCTATACCCGATGCTCAGCAACCAACATCCGACGTCGAGTTCAATCTGCCATCGTCCCGTTCCTTAACAAAACACGCGAGGGATGCACCCAAGATCCATAAAGCCTAAAGTAGCTAGTCACCCCTCCAGCTTAGAAATTCGCATGGCTGACAAATCGGTGCGTACTCGGTGCGTACCCTGAACGATCTGATTAATGGACGCTGCCGCGATGCTGGAGCTTTCATTGGAGGGGGTTGGACGCCACAGTTTGGGTACGGCAGCAGTTCGTTAGGAGTCCTCAGCAGGGCGGCCGCGTATCGGCCGCGTATCAGCCGCGTATCAGCCGCGTAGTCGAGATATAAGGACGTGGAAAGAAGCTGTATATCCATCGAAACCTCTACGCGCATAGAACAACTTCCGTCACAATGTACAAGACAACGCAGAGCAATCTCGCATGGACAGTTCCCTCCTCCGCGACATCTCCCAACGACCTCTCTCAGAAGTTCCTTTCGATCCCCGTCCCGGGACCTAAGCAAGCGCTCATTCGTCTGCAAGCTGCGTCCCTCAACTTCCGCGACCTACTCATTGCAAGCCACTCCCCCGCCTATCCCGGTCCGCACAAAGACGGACTCGTACCCGGGGCCGATGGGGCGGGTGTCATTCATTCGGCTGGTGAAGGATCGGCGTGGAAGGGCAAGGAGGGGACGAAAGTAATTTTGCATCCAAATCTGTGGTTGAGTGGAGACGTAGGGAATTTAGAGCTTGATGGGGTACTTGGGGGCTTTAGTAGGGATGGTACGTCTACCATTGGCTTCGAAGCTTGACGGCGGGGCATCGAGAAGCGAGCTGATTGCAATGTGTAGGTACACTACAGCAGTGGATCGTACAAGACGACGAGACGATTGTCGTGGCACCGAAGAATTTGACGAGCGCTGAGAGCGCAACATTGATGACGGCAGGTGTCACAGCGTGGAGCGCCATTCGCCAAGGTCTCGATGGGTACTTGGATGGACGACTGGATGAGTGGAGGGGTGGTAGAAGACTGGAAGGAAAGAGTATATTGACGATGGGGACTGGTGGTGTCAGTTGTTTTGCGATCCAGGTACGAATGTCCTTCTCGGAAGCCCGCTTCCTGCTGACTAGTATAGATCGCTGCTGCCCTTGGGGCTACTGTGATTGCCACGTCGTCTTCGGATGCCAAGTTGGAGCATGCCAAAGCCCTGGGTGCTACACACCTCATCAACTACAACAAAACACCTAAGTGGGACCAAGAGGTTATGCGGCTAACGAATGGCGTGGGAGTCAACCAGGTGATTGAGGTGGGCGGGCATGCCACGCTTCTCAAGTCGATCAATAGCACGCGGAAAGGGGGATTGGTATCATTGATTGGGATTCTGAGCGAGGCGGCGAATATTCCGAAGGATCTTGTGCCAAGTATATTCTACTCTGGGAGGACCGGTGAGTGCGCTCTTCCGTGACAGTGGTGATAGATACTGATAACAAGATAGTAAAAGGTTGTGTTGCCTTTAGCCGGGATGCTACAGCTGAGCTGGCGAGATTTGTCGAAGAGCATGACATCAAGCCCGTTGTTGCGGAGGAATATGGCTTCAGGGATACCGTGAAGGCGTTTGATGCACTGCAGAAGCAGAACGCGGTCGGGAAGATAGTCGTCAAGATCAGCGATGAATGATCGAAAGCGTACGCGGTGGAGCGCTCGTGGCGTGCATCGATGACCAGGGGGCTGGAAGCGCTGTGGAAAACGTTTATTGCCTCAGCCCCCACATGAACCATCCAAGGTGTGAGCCAGCGCTTCATCAAATGCGTGGCCCTCAAGAAACAGTGGGTATTCGCATTCTTGATCCAATGTCGCGAGGCCCAGCATCTCATTCCATGCCCGGCATTCCCTCCAAGCCTCCGATATCCCTGATGAAACTGTCAAAGTCCACACCCTCATTCTCAAACAGCTTCTGCGCCTTCTCCGCTGTCGCTTTCTGCCTCTCATAGTCGAAATCTCCCGGCGCACTACTCTCGTACTGCACGAGCTCCACCCACTTGAAGAACAAGCTCTCTTTGCCCATCGCCTGCAGCCGATCCCTGAATAGCATAATCTTCTTCCTCGCATCTGTTTCTGATCCTTCGTTGAGTCTCCAGCAGTCCCAGACTAACCATTGGCCCTCCGCTTCGCTACCACGCCACACGAATACGCTTGTGCGAAGATGATCTACAGTGACGTCTTTCTTATCAAGGAGCTTCGTCGCTTGAATCATGGCGCCGAAGTCGAGGTCAAAATCGCCGTCCATGAGGAGGTACCCAGTTTTCTGCCGTAGGCGGCTCGGCTCCACTGCGGGGAGGATACGAGTCGTGAAGAAGGGACTGTCGCCGCCAGCTTTGCCCGTCGATCCTTCCGCCTCCCCGAGCAGATCTTTCGCTCCCCAGCCTCGGCTTTGCCGCACATACACCTCCTCATCCCTGAATCCAACTGTAAAGCGCCAGAGCACCGGATTCCCAGGACTCTCGAGGAAGAAAGTGTACGGCCACGGCCCAACTATGCGGAATAATACCCAGTCGAACGTGAATATACACATGCGCCATGACACCTTCTTAATCAGCTCTCCCCATGCTGTCTCGGCGTATTTTATCGTTGTCTCGTTATGGTTACCCAGAAAGGACATCACGATGGCCCAGTAGAATGGCGCCACGGAATATGCCCTCCATAGCAGCACCGCCGCCACCACAACGTTGATTCCCACAGGCACGAGAAATATTCGCCGCTTAAACCACCACGGGTGCTTATCGATGTGTGTTATGTAGACAGAGTCTTTGTCGAAGGTATCGAGGAGCGGTTTGAGTGCGGCGTCGGCAGCGGTGAACGGCTCGGGGATCGTCGGGGCGGCTAAGGCTTTCGGCGTTTTTTTCGTGGGTTTCGGCATTCTGAAGAGAGTTCTGAGCGGCACAGATGCGTGCTCTGCGATGCTGGTGGCTACTTAATCGGCATGGTTGTGTTCAAGGTTCGAGGCAGCGCCGAGTGGAGGTATGTTTTTCCGTGGCTTACGTAAGTGGACCGATACACCTTACCGTCTGGACTCGTATCGAAGACATCTGTCCCCATGTCCCTGATCACACCTTCGCCATTAATCAACAGAGCTCGCTCATTAAGGCTACGCTCTCTAATGCCAGATCTAGGCAACCGACGCTGCCTCCAGGCGCGGGGCCGTTCGCCCACGGCAGACTACACCCACGCAACGACCCTCAACGCCCCGAAGACTCCGAATTCGCTTTTACACTAGGCATGCAAAGCCATTACCGCAGCTTTTTGTCCGCATTGGTTCACCGAGTTACCTAGATTCAGGACCAGTGCGTACACCAGTACTAATACTTTCAGTTCCACTCATGGAAGTGCGGAAGTCCGCAGTCACGTGGTTCCACTTTCATCCTTCTATCTTAGCTGTCTGATCGCTCGTACGTACGCTTGGTCCATGCCACTATGTTGAGCGGAAATCCATCTTCCTACCAGTCAAACTGCGCCCCTATAGTGACTCGCGCATGGTTTGTATGAGAAAGATGTGCTTATATACTAAGGTCTCCGTACGTTTGTGTTTTGCTCGCAATAAATTTCATCTTCTGCCTCGATTTGTCTCCTTCATCCTCATTTGCCGTTACCTCTTTCCTACTTCTTTTAGATCTCCCCAGCTTCCAATCGCACCATGGCCACCCCAACGACCATCACACCCTGGGGCCCTCCTGGTGGCCCACCAAAAGACATCTCAGAATTCTCCCAGTTCCGCTGGGGTGTCAAGAACCCACCCGTTGACCCGAACGTCACATTTGAAGGCAAGACCATCCTCGTCACCGGCGCCAACGTTGGTCTCGGCTTCGAAGCCGCCGTCAAATACGCGCAGAAAGGCGCATCGAAGCTTATCCTCGCCGTACGCTCCGCCGAAAAGGGGGAAGAGGCCAAGAAGGCCATCGCGCAACGAAGTGCCCGGGATGGCAGCTTCATCGGCGTTCGAACCGTCGACCTAAGCACCTTTGAGTCCGTGCAAGCGTTCGTCGCGAAGCTGGAGAAAGAGGAGGAAAGGCTGGACGTTGCGTTGCTTAATGCTGGACTCGCGAACCCAAAGCACGTCAAGCTAGCCTCGGGTTACGAAGCGGCGCTGCAAGTCAACGTCCTCAGCAGTGCATTGATGGCTGTTTTGCTGCTCCCGCTGCTGCGCAAGACAGCGGCAGTATCGAATGACATACCCCATCTCACGTTTGTGAATAGCAATGGGCATACCGAGCCGACGAAAGAGTTGTACGCCAAGCACGGCAGTCTTCTGCAGTACGTCAATGATGCTGACGTGTACGACATGAGGAAGCATTACGGCGCCGTGAAGTTGCTTGGCATGGCTGTTATGCAGAGGATTGCTAGGGCTACGACAACGGCGGATGGAAAGCCTGAGGTTATTGTCAATGCTTGTTGTCCGTATCTGTGCCGCACGAATCTTGGGAGGGATTTTCCGTTTGCGCTGAGGGCATTGACGGCCGTCATGCAGCAGTTTACTGCAAGGTCGGCAGAAGAGGGGAGTAGGACGTTGGTTGGGGCGACTGCGCTGGGACCGGAGAGTCATGGGAAGTGGTGGACGCATGATATTCTGCAGACGTAAGTCAGGCTCTGGGTATGATTATAGATGTGCATGCTAATTGTGTGTAGAATGGGGGATGTAGCGCGGGATGGGGCGGAGATGATGAAGATGTGGGACGAAATCCGCGACATCACTAAGGTTGCGCAACCGAACCTGGAGCAACTATTAATTAGCTAAGTTATGATGCCGTGTTGCCTTGCGCAAGTCACTCCCTACTTTGGAATTAGCATGTGCATCTACGTCATTGTTTCTCCTTGTATGAGATTTCATTCTCCATTTTTATCATGCTTGTTTGGGTCCCCGTCCCGATCTGCTTCCTTCCCCTCAAGGTTGATGATGACGATTGGTGCCCACCCCATACATTAGTTCAGGTTTCCATCCAAACCATACCAAAATGTTAACAAATTCAATAAAAACGACGATATGAAAAGCGAAGGTTGCGGCCAATGGGAGATTGCTCGCTTGTAGTAACGCACCGACCGGGGTGGACTCACAGGGTTGAGTGGCTCAAAACATCTCATTGGATGTGGAGAACACGGTTATTTGATTGGTCTTTGATGCAGAAGGCTTGCATGAGCTGAATGCATGATGTCGGATTCGACCCTCAGCCTTGCGGGTTGACGGTTGCCTTCCTCGATAGCCCCGCTCCTCATAAATCCGGCCGTCTACCCTTCTGAAGCGCTTTTTATTCCACCCCTTGATCGACCTTCGGTTCGCGTTTGATCACAATACGATGGGGAAAAAGAGCAAAAAGTCCTTTCGCATCAAAGGGCTCCCAGCTCCAGCGGTGACCACCTTTCCCACGACGCTGCAAGGCTGGTGTCCTGAGGTACCAAACTCAAGCGTTGCCAGGTCGCGACCATCACAAAGTGGTGACGCAACTTCTACGGCGACTGTTTCGTGTTCGAGGAAGGAGAAGAAAGAGGAGTTGATCCAGCTCGCTCGCGATGAAACGACGTTTAATGGTACTGCTATTGGTGACGATTTCACGGGCCTTACTATGCTACACTCGCCAGACAATGCGAACATCGAGTAAGTGGTCGTTCTAGCACGCTTTCATCTTTTCAAGAAATTCGTATTAATCATTTATCAGTATTTGCTTCGTTCACGGGCTTAACGGGAATTCCATGGATACGTTTTCAGCCAAGAGCCCGAATGGCAAGATGACGGTTTGGCCACGGGATCTGCTACCGTTAATAGGCTTCAATGATGCTCGAATTATGACGTACGACTATAATTCCAAGATATTTGACCGTGCAGCCATCAATCATGATCCCAAAGTGTGGGCCAGAGAATTACTAGCACAACTTAAGCATGTTAGGGTCGATAACATGGTAAGCAGAAAAAAAGCGATGATTCATCTCCATTTTATGCCTCATGTTAATGCTCGCCGTAGAGAGATGATCGGCGTGTCATATTTGTAGCCCACTCTCTTGGGGGCCTCGTTGTTCGTTTTGTAAGTACAGTACCCTGGTTTCATACAAAAATAACCAAAGACATTCGATAGCTAGCGCCTGGTTATACTTATATATACCTTTACAGGCTATAGAAGAGTTGTGGAAGGCGGAGAAGGCGGAGGTGAAGCATGGAGTAGATAATCCTCATACAACGTTGTGTGTAAGGGACTGCGGTTTCATTTTTCTAGCAACCCCGCACCTCGGCTCCACATTAGCTGACTTAGGGCCCTTTACGCTGGCACTTTCCCATACCTTCCTCATGCCTCGAGACCGAAAGATAATTCGATCCCTCAGCTCTACGTTTACTCAGCTGCGTGATAAAAACGAGGAGATCTGGGGCAAAATCGAGAGAGCTGGCCAACGTCCGATCCGTTGTTTTGCTGAGGAGAAAAGAACTTCAATCCCAATCCTGGGTAGGTTGTTGAACTGGACCGGGACTGGATACTGTACGGTAAGTTCCATTACCTTCAAGCACTCTATATGTAGCTCACGATTGGCCACAAGGTCGTGTCGGTCACCTCGGCTGGATTCCGCGGAGCCGCGACACTGTTGCAGGGCATGGACCACTCGGGAATCTGTAAGATCCCCGACCAATTTGACAATAATTTCGCTGTCCACATTGTCCCCGCGATCATGGAGGTACGGACGAAATTGTGGAACCAAGCGCCAGCCCAAGCCCCTCCGCCAGTTCAAGGGCAAGCTCCCGGGCAAGCTGCACAGCAAGCACAGCAAGCTCCCGAGCAGGCTCCACAGCAGGCTCCTCAGCAAGCACCTCAGCAAGCACTTCAGCAAGCACTTCAGCAAGCACTTCAGCAAGCACCTCAGCAACCGCAGATACCACCTGTCACAGGCCCCCTAGCTCAGGAAGCACGGCGTATCGTTGTTGCCCATCTCCGTATAGTGGAAGAGAGACCAGAAATTCATCCATTGTCCTTTCGTACTCTTAAATTGGATGGGTTCATTAACCCTTTGAATGCGCTTCAGACTGTGGGATTACCCAAGCCCAGTCTTATCGCTCATTCCAAGCAAGGGAAGATCGGGGTGCCGGAAATTGAACAGTACCCTCAAGGTGGCGGTGGTGGCAATCAGCAGGACGCACCTGAAGCCATTGTCGACCCACAATCTGCGACGCAAGCTTCGACTGCAGATCAGCGCGATAGCGGAGGCATATCCGAGCCCGAACAGTCCGAAGGTCCTGCAACGACTCCGACGCATGCGGGGGACCCTGGCCAGAAGCGTGAAAAGAACCCGGCTACTACAGAAACGGAGAAGCCCGTTCTGGTTGCCGAAATAGAACAGTCAAAGACGACCGAACCGGACATGGTGCTAGATGCCTGGGCCCAGAAGGCAATATTGTCTATCGGTATGCTATCCACATCCTAAGTATACTTTAGCAAATGGGCGAACTGACGAGTTTTCGCAGATGGTGGCGGAACCAGAACTTTCATCAGCCTCATCTTGCTTAGAGCGCTCATGGAAGAGATTGAGAAATTGGAGCCCAGCGAAGCTGCACAAGCGAAAGGCCAGCAGCACAGCAACCTTAAGAAGCCTTGTAACTATTTTGACTACATTGCTGGAACAAGCACTGGTGGGTAGGTACATCTGTATGTTCGATTTCTCTCATCGGGCGCTAAGGTCGTCACCATAGGCTCATTGCGATCATGCTTGGTCAATTGCGCATGGACGTAGATCAGTGCATCAAGGAATTCACAGAGATATCCAAGAAGATGTTCTCCAAGTCACGTCTTCTATCGCGAAGATGGTTGTCCCCCAAGAAGTCTAATACTCGACTATTCGCTTCGGAATGCACCAAAGTTATCCAGAGCTATCCTATCAAGCCCAATTCACCATCAGCTCTCAGGATCTTTCAAAGCCCACCGGAGGTTTGTCAAACGTAAGTCCCACATCATGACACCCTGTCTTGTCCCAAGAAATCTAAGCAACCTCAGAATCGTCGCAGCAGTATCGAAGCCCCAAGCCAAATCCTTGTCCGTAGACAAACCCATTCTGTTCCACACTCTTGATAAGCCAGAACGGCCCTTGGCCACATGGGAGGTAGCGAGGGCCGCGGTGGCCGCACCCAGTCATTTCCAGCCAATGAAAATCGGCGACAAGAAGTACATCGACGGAGGGACCATGAGCAGCAACCCCAGTTCCCAAGTAATCAACAAGCTTCGCAGCCGAGGCTTGCGTGTCGGTCTCCTGGTCAGCCTTGGATCCGGGATGCCATTGCAAACGAAAGAGGACTTCTTCAAACCCGGTTACTTCGGAACCAAAACCCCGTTCCGCAACTCGAAAAAGGCCATGGGGCTCTCTCTGGACACGCAGTCTATCCACATAGCGGTGGAGGCGCTTTTGAGTTCTCTGAGTAGTGATTACTTTCGATTCGATGTTCCCTTGGAATCGAAAGAATGGAGCCTTGATCGACCCATCCACAGGAGGACGACTGCGTTCAATCACTTGGAAGAGGTTACGGTGGCCTATTTGAAGGCTCAAGGGCCTTCGGACTTGCTGAAACAGTGTGCCAGGGCGCTTGTAAAACGGCAAGAGTTGCGATACCAAGATAAGAAAAGGTGGAACGAGTTTACCGCCCCAGAAGTACCTCTGCAACCTCTGCAACCTCTGCCACCTCTGCCACATCAGCCATCTCAGCCATCTCAGCCATCTCAGCCATCTCAGCCACCTCGGTCATCTCGGNCATCTCGGCCATCTCGGTCACCTCAGTCACCTCAGCCACGTAAGCGACTTCAGCGACATGACCGGGGGATCGATAGTCTTTCCGTTAGATAGTCTTTGTGGCAATGGTGCAGATGGATATGTCGAGTGGGATTCAGCGGAGGGATCTTGCGCAGGATGCAATAGAGATGCAGAAGATGTGGTAGACGACTCCGGACATTACCAAGATTTGGCAGCCGAATATGGATGAGATACTGGCTGGAGAATCTGAGCTCCACCCGTAGCGCAGATTTGTAGTTTTGTCCCAGAATACAGAGACTATCCTCTAGGCCGACCCACCACCATTTCCTCAATCCCCCGTCGCCGCCCCAGTTACAGTAACGTTACTCACATCACATATATCGTACCACATAGTATCAGCCAAGAACGTATAACAACCCATCTTCACCTCGCCGCTCACCACTGCCTTTTGCCTACAAGTCCATCGTCAGCAACTTCTACGTTTTCCAACCCACTCATTTATGATCTAGAAGTAACCTACCCATCGCCACAAGCTACGCTAGTTCTTAGCTTCAGCATCTGCGCGGGCTTATCGAAAGAGTACTCAGTCACGTTGTCGTCGCACTTGAGCCACTGGTTAGGGGTAAGGAAGCTGCCGGTGCAGCGGGTTGATGCGCCGGTCAAGGCGGGGGTAGTGCTCATGTCGATATCGTACCAGATGAAGACCCCAGCTGGGGCACTGGGGCTTTCGATGTGCGCTTTGGGGATGAGCCAGGTGCTGGATGATGGGCATGGTGCGGCGTTTTGCGCGGATAGGGGGGCGGAGAGGGTGAAGGGGAGGAGCGCGAGGAGGAGCGGTTCGAGGTGGAGGTAGATGTGCATGATATGGTGGTAGTGATATAGCTTCGAGGGTTTTCGAGGAGAGAATGGGTGAAGTGATGGGAGGTGCGAGGAGTTGGAGGGAGATGCTTTTTGAGATTTTAGGGTTGTGGAGAAGGATTCTGTGGAAATGAGGTTAGAGGGATTATATGGAGGTTGCATCGGTGGATGTTCCTGGAGGATAGAAGCTGCAGGCTATCTTGGGTGACAATGGGGCAAGTGCTGCAGTGTACGTTGCTTGGAAGGATAGTGTTTAATCTATCTTGACTGCCGAATTGCATTTCGGCCATTAAGATAGGGGACCGGAGTTGCCGTGGTACGACAGGGAACACTGGAATCCTGGGTGCTAGAATCCAAATGCCAATTGTAGAGGCATTCCTATTCTGGTCAGGATACAACAAGCTGCCTGGATGGCCTTTACCGTCGAGACGTTCCGTGACAATGAGTGTTTCCCGCGTGCGAAGACATGGCGGGATTACAGGGCCATTTCTGAGCACTGACAGGGTACTTTACGCCATGGTTGAGCCAGAGTGTATTCAATAGCAATACCAGGCATCACTGATCTGCTGGTATAGATCTCTTTTCTATGATTTCGGCCCATTTTGTCGAACTAATTCGGGTGATGTTGCTTCGGACGTTCACGACGGAGGGTGGCTAGTGTGCCCATCCCTGCGCAGATCAACGAGCGCAACGCACAGACCACCGCAAATGCGCAACATCACCGACGCGCTCTCTAAGGCATGAAAGACAACAACGCAGTTCTAAGCCAATTCACCATTTACGATTCCCGGTATAATAATCCGCAACCGTTTCGCACAAGCACGCGCAACTATGCACCGACGCGCTAGCTGAGGACACACCAATGGCTACGCGCCGGCCGCTCCAGCCACTGTCCCCGCCATCGGCGAATATCGCTGGCGCGAAACCCAACCACTATATCGCCAAAGAGGGCACCGATGGATACGCAATGGACCGGCACGGGAGATATGATTCTGGCGACGGACAAGACGTTGCTTCTTTGACGTCGCTCGAGAATGACGCGGACCTGGACGACTTCGACAGACTAATGGTGCAGAACGCCCGCGACGAACGCCGCTTGAACGACGCGCTGCAAGGGAAGACGCAGCCCTTTAGGAAGGCGCGGATAGCGGGACGCGTGGGAATTACGCTGGAGAATCTGGAGAGGCACAACGCGAAGAATGAGAGGGCGCTGAATGGCGCCGCACAGGTGCAGTTCAAGAGCCCACCGAGCAGCAGCGGCTCGACGAGATCGGATCCCGCTATACACCCACCGAGGGACTGGGGGAGGAAGGGGAGAGTGCGGAGAGACTGGATGCGCACGATTACGGCGGTCGAGGAGCCCAGTCCCGCAGCGCATGATTTCAACGAGCGGCGCGCATACGATGAAGAAGCGACTCCGCGACCACAAAGCAGCCCATTTGACGCAGACATACCACGCGATTCCGTCGAAGACAGCCCGCTGTCGCGAAAGAGCTCACGGCATGGCACACCCGCTGGCGCACAACAGTGGCGGATAGAAGACTGGGATACATCGCTGGATCTCAATGAGGCGTCGTTGATCGCTTCGACACCGTATATACCACGGAACACTGCGCTGGACGACATACGGCAACGAGAGATTGAGAGTCTGAAATCACAGGGCGTCACGACAAGCCGGCTGGGCCAGATAAGAGAAAGTTCACCAGAGGAGACGCGTCGTCCGCGATCCTCGTCGGCGAAATCCACACATAGCCAGCAGAACGGCACAGCAGCAGTAGTAGCGGAACCACCGAGCCCAGAATCACAGTCCCCTCGATTACACAAAAGAACAAACTCATGGAAGACCATCGGGAAGTCAGAAGCAGTGACGGGCGAGGGCAACGAAAACACGCCCATTGTGGTCTACAAGAAAAGCTCGGAGACAGTGGGCATTATCGATCCCGATTTACGGGCCAACGCGCACACTCATTCACAACGGCCCTCGCACAGGAGAGAGGATTCACAGGACCTACTGCGGAGACTGGCCAGAGTATCCAGCCAGACGCCAAATCCTGCGAGGACCCGAGCGCGGACGTCACCCACCAAGAGACAAACAAATAGCTCTTCGCATTCGTTTGTCCCCGAAACATCTTCAACCACGACTAACGATAAAGAAGCAGAGCCCGAGAAAGCAACAAGACCAGCCAGTGCACCTGAAACCATGACTGCCGTACTCGACGCCCAACCGACTGAGCAGGCTCCCAAAGCTGCGCCCAAGGAGAACAGTGCGCCCGAGTCAACACCAGAAGCTCCGGCAGAGGACGTCGATGCCACCCCGATGCCTGTGGAACGCTCCTTACTCAACCCCAAGACGCCGGTTGTGACTGGAGCCTGGGTAGACACACCACGTGGAGCAACCGTCCAAAGACCTACAACAGACCATCGGCCACGATCACGGTCTCCCAAGAAGACCGACGCAACCAAGAAACCTCCAGAGGAGCAGCCACAGTCCGAACCCGCCGAGCCCGAACCGTCAAACCCCCTGCCTTCACCCGTTCGACCAACCCTCCCCCGCTCCGCCCTAGAAGCCATCGTCGAAGAAGCCCGCTCCACCGGCTCCTACCCCCGCGGCGACTTCGGCGACTCCACCATCAACTCCCTCGAAGACCTCATCGCGCCCTCCTCTACCCCGCCCTCGCCTACCGCAGACGAAGACACCCTCCTCGGCCTTGAAGTCCCGACCGCTACACCCCGCAACGAAGCAGAGCGCCAGCGTCAGCAAGAACTCCTGCATCTGCACCGCATGAATGACAGGCTAAGGGCGGCGCGGACTAGTATCCGGGACGCGAGTCGCGGCATTCGAAGGGTAGAGCACAGAGTCGAGGAGGTGGGCGAGGAAGTTGTTCTGGAGAACGGGGAACGAGTTCGGGTGATATACAAGGACAGGATAGTCGCGGCCGAAGGGGCGCAGTGTCCGTGCATGAAAGACGGCGGCCATGTGTGTCAGGAGTTCAGCCTCTGGAAAGCATTTAAAAGCCTTTTCTACGACGAGAAGCTCAAGCCTCGCCGGCGCGGCTGGGGCCTCACCATCCTCAGCATCGTCCTCATCGCTTTCTTCTCGTGGTTGGTGGCGGAGAATGTGGCCTGGTATGTTTCTCCCATCCCCCTCTTCACTCACCCTCCTTTTCCCCGGGGTTCCACCCCCCTCAAATCCAAGCGAGGATGTTAAGTTTGGCTGACGAAAAGCAGCGAAATATGGTGCCACCACCTCTACGCCTCGTCCTACACCGGCTACGGCGTAACCTACAACGCCCCGGAGTACCCGTACGTTATTCCTACGAAGATATACCGCACCTTCATCAAGGCGTGGTGGAAGCCGCTCTGGGCGCTGATTACTTGGAGCTGCACTGTTGTCTACAATTGTGTGACGGGCGGGGAGATGGGTGACAGCGCAGCAGCTACACGAATAGCTACCCACGCGGCCACGACGGCTTGGCGGGCTGCACAGGCTACTGCAGTGGCTGAGGTGTGGGATGATGTTGTGGGGATGGGGGGTGATGAGCTTGTTCGGTAGTTGGAGGTGAGGCGGGAGTGACTTGGTTTGTGGCTTGTGTCTATTTGTTTGCTTAGCGTGGCGTTATTGGAGTTCACGCTTGTGTGGGATATGGGAGCGGGGTGCTTTGGGTGCTTTGGTTGCTTGTATTACTAGGATACGATGAGGATAGGTTGATATGATCTGGCTGTTGCTGGGTTGGGTATTAAGTCGAGCTTGAAGGATGGATGAGGTGTAAGAGGAGCACAACACTGCGTAAATGCAGTACGCCTTGAGCGTACGGGTGGATTATATCGATTTGGCCATGTGAGGTATGCAGAGCGCATAGGAGCTGTGTCGCGCCTTCTCAAGAATCGGAGGCTTACGTAACCCGCACTTCTCTGAAGTCGTGGGACACATCAACCCTCTCGACATCTTCATACTGCACCCGGCTCAATCCTCTCAACTGTCCAACGACACCGCACGCGCCTTAATTCATGAATGAGCAAAAATATCATGTTGCCTCTGCTAGTCTCTCGGAGTAAAGCCTTGTATTTTCTAAATTATTCTTGGGCTCAGGATGGTACGGTCCCTTTTAGGTATCGAGTCCATTTCCTCCTTAAGCAACGTCGTCGTACCTATACGGCGATACTCGTTACCGACCTTCTCTTTCTTTGTGGGCAACAAGATGATGGCAGGATATGTGACGAACTTCTTGTGAATGCCTTTGACGCGAAGCATCGTAGTCTCGCCGAGCACGAGGGCATATGTGCGCTGGTTCTTCAACTTCGATACATTCCAGGAACAGTCCAGTATCGCGCCTAACCTGATCGAATGGTTCCCTGTCTCCGAGGTGACTTTGCACCTATTCGAGACGGCGGCAAAGCCAGGCTTTTGCAGAAGCTTGATGCGGATCAAGAGGGCATTCACTCGGATAAAGGCAAAGTCGACAGCTCCGAACTGGGAAGGGCCAAGGTGATTAAGACGTTCGTAGACGTCGCTGCCGAGCATCAGAGAGGCCAAGGGCTTAAATGGAAGGTCACGTTGTGCGTATCCTTCCATGAAGGTGTGCACAAGCCCACGGACGGAAGCCCAGGACCACGTAGGGGCGATATAGGGTCCTGAGACGGACGAAGCAGGGCCAGGTGGGTGGCCGACGGACCAGTGCAGCGTGCGGATAATGTCTCCCTTCCAGTGGCCCGCCAAGTACTTGTCCCCGAGCGCTTGGTGAAATCTGGCAGCTAGCCCTTTGATAGCCTCCAGCCGATCGGTTTGTTTGGTGAGCTCGCGCCCGCTGTACAACTGGACCAGCTTACTCCAATACGCATAGTCAAGTTGGCCGTGGTTGAGCCCGTAAACGCGCCCAGGAAGTCTAAGACCGCCTTCTCCTAGAAACTCCTTGCAGCACTCGAAATACATCTGCTTCTCTGCGTAGTAGAGGGAACGTTTGCTGAGGTACCGTTCCTGGAATGTCCACCCTCGTTTGCTGAGGACTTCGTCTTTGAGGATCGTATCTTGCCTGGGACTCAGAGCAATTTGGTAGTCTTCGTTGAACGCGAAGAGAGAGCCCGAGACTGGCGTTCCTTTCGCGTTCTTTCCTGAATATAAGAAAGAAGTGTACGACGTCGATGGCTTCCGGAAGTGAAAGCAACCAGCCTCAGAGTTTGCGTAGGAGGCAGCAATGGTCAGGTAAGAATTCGAGTAGATGTCGCACATTCTGGGGAGCTCTCTCTGTTTATCCGAATCGTCATCCTGGATGATGCAATGAGAATCGATCCAGATATATCGAATTCCCAGCTTCCTTGTCACAAGAATAGCATCTTGGTGTGTCTTTAGGAAGTCATGCCAAGGAATGTTCCAACTTTTTGCATACACCGTCTTGCTTGTAGTCCGCCACTCCTGATGTGTTGTGCCCTCGAGACCGCTTGGCCATCTCCAACTAAGTGTGGTATAACGGTCACGGGCGCCGTTCGACTCAACCAACTTGATTGGACTATTATCAATACCTATATCAAGGACTCTGGTTGGCATCAACGGAGGTTCTGCCGGAATTTCGTGATGAAAACGATCGCAATTGTGGATCCAGGCTGTAATTTTCTCCCACGGCGCGGGCGCGTTTGGATCGGGGTTGATTGTCCTTCCTTCGACAAATTGTGCTAGTGGATCGTCTGTGCAGATGTTCAGTCAGTCATGCACTGGTTCATGAAGAAACGGAGAGATCGTACTGTCGCACTCTACGCAGAAGCCGATCGCACCAGCCAAAAATAATTTGCTCTTCCATTTCGTCCGAATCCAGATCATTATGCCATTGTTATACGGGAGCCAGTTGCGCTTGCTGATCAAAATTTCGAAATCCGGCTGTATAAAACCACCTTTTTTAGTATCGGCCTTTGGATCGTCGACGACATAAACGTGGCACTGATCTACCGCGTCTAGTATCGGAACACAGAGCGGACAACCGCTCTTAGCGCTTTTTCTCAGTGATTTCCATGAACGGTGTTTCATCCCCACCGGAGAATTCTCATCTTTAAGCACATAGAAGTGGGCGTAAGGGCCGGTCCTGTCTGCTATCAGGTTGAATTCCCCTTTTGGGCAGGCTTGGAGCGAATGAAGATTGATGCGACTGCATTTGCTGCAGAGCGACATGGTTCATGAAGCCAAAGATGAATTCCGTATTATCGATACTGCACGCGATGGCCGCTCGTGAAGTAATGCTGCCTACTTCCCACCCTCCAGCGATGCATGTGTTAGACCAAGGGAGAGCTTTTGCCCCTTGTTGGATGGAAAAGCGAGGCCATTTCCGACCCCAGTTACCGGGGCGTACATGCAGCTGAACAACACGTCACAAAAAGCCTGTCAGCATGAACAGGGCTCGTGTGGCCACTCAGTGCACGCCTCTGCAGCCAGTCGGGCCGCTGCGCAGGCGCCACAACTGCTACGTGCTACAGTGTCCACTCGTTCACACCGATTTCCCTCTTTGCTCCAAAGTTTAGATAAAAATTTCTGCTTGGAATACGACAAACCACACAAATGCTTGCACAGAAACCCCCGCGCTGCCGGCTTTTGCTTGACCGGAGCTTGACCGGAAGTTGGGCGACGCGGAGGGAGCTTTGAAACCGTCGACTCGATAAGATAAGCTGTGATGTAGAAACAACCTCCACTTAAATTCGTATTTGCGTGTTCATTAGAATTCGACTACAGCACACCCTCCTCTGTAGTTGTCTATCTACTCGATCCCTCACAATACGAACGAAGTAGTCGTCACCGTATGCATCGCCAGTAAAAAATGGACAATGTCAATACAATCAAAGAATTCATCAATTCGCTTGGACCACTTCAAATTAGTAGGTGTTTCCTGTCTCGCCAACCTGTAATAAATCCCGCCGTCCCCTCCACTCAAAGAGGAAAGAAAAGCAGAATAATTAACTGTAACTCTCCCTGCCAGTCTCAATCATCCTCTTCCTCCATTTCTACGGTATTCCTTGGCCTACCTACCACTGGCAACCAGAGCTCCGCTCCTTCACTCATCTCTTCCTCGGGATCCCTCCCCTTACCTATTCCTCCTTCGAGATCCCCGTCCTCATCTTCGTCGTCCTCGTCCTAACCAGCGTTCTCGTCGTAACCAGCCTCCTCGTCTCCACCAACCTCGCAGGACCTCTACGCTACGGCCGCGATACCTATTGCAAACCACTCCCCAGCCTCATCTCCAAGCACCCGCGACGGGCCCTCTACGTCCTCCTCGGCGGCCTCGCCACCCCACCCCTCACCCGCTGCTGGCTCTTCCTGCTGGCCATCCCGCTCGCATGGCAATACGTACGCTCACGGCACCACGAAGCCGTACAGGAAGTGCTGGCGCGAGCCGATGCCGCCGTCTCGGAAGCCAGCGCGGGAGCCGCGAGCGCGCGCCGCGACGCCGAGGCAGCCGAGAGCATGGCGACGCAGGCACGCGACATCGCGGCGACGGCGGCGCGGGACGGGCGGCAGGCGCAGGCGCTGCGGGCCACGGACTACTTCGACCGGGCGGCCGAGGCATGGGTGTCGATGAAGACGGTGGCGTGCGCGGCCGAGGAGGCGCTGGAGCTGGCGCGCACGGCGGCGTTTGACCGCGACGAGGTGGAGAGCATAGCGGCCAGCGCAGAGGATAACGACGGCTACGGCGACGGCTTCAGCGCCTTTCAGGGGAGAATGCAACAGAGTGCCGGCGAAGTGCGGCAGCTGCAGGTCAAGCTGAGCGAGCTGTACAAGTCCGTCGTGAAGGCTGAGGGGGAGGCCAAGGTGGCGCTGAATCGCACGGCGGACTGCAAGGACGCAAGGAAGCTGGTTATGGAGATGAGGGAGGCCGAGCGGGAGAATGCGCGGCGTGCAGTCGCCACGGCGGAAGAGATTGGTACCTGTGCAGTTAATGCAGTGGAGGCGGCGAGGGAGGCGGAGAAGTCAGCTGAGAAGGCGAGGGAACATGCGGCCAAGGCGAAGGGAGCGGCGCTGAAGGGTGAGTTAAACCAGGCCGGCTCTTCGGCTGATGATGCGGAGAGCGCGGCCGCAGAGGTGAAGCCATTTGTGGAAGAGGCAAAAGCTGCGCGAAACAAAGCAAGACTACAAGTTATAGTCGTAATTACTAATAAAGTCTCTAAGAATTAAAAGACAAGCTGATGGTAATGAGTGCCTAAGTAAAATAGTATTCCTTCATTGCTACAGTAGCCTGAGACTTAGCTATAGAGTTGCTGCGTGCGTCGGAAAGATGGGCATGCAATTCAACAATTACTCAGCCTCGCTCGCGATCCTCGTCCCATATCGAAGCCCAAAACGTCGAATTAAGCTTATGAGGCAATGCCTCCTTGAGGCGATAGTGCATCGGTAGTTTTTCGCCGGTAGGATCTCGGATACGAACCGAGCACGCAACCTCGAAAACCGGGCATTGCGATGTTATCCTGAGGACGGTGTTGCACGAGAAGATCTCTGTGAAGGAGTATCGTGAGGTCTTTGCAAAGGTTTTTGGATTTCGAAGGCACCAAAAGGCAGCTAACAACTACTCTCAGGGACCGTCAAGTCTATGCTACCCCACAATTGCCCCATTAGAGGGCCACGGAATAGGTTCCAGTGCATCTGGTCTCAATTTGCATCTCGATCTACGCCTCGAATCAACAAATTCGCTCATCAAGGCTGAGGTCCGCGTACGCATTTCTGGTCGCGATGATGTTGGTTGGATCGATGACGAGATGCCAAGGGTCTAGGGCTCTTTACCCCACAGACAGCACGCGCCACGACGGATGGACCGGGATCTTTGTTGCGACCTCACCTCATGCAGCTTTCAAGCGCAACGGGTGGTTTACGCGATGTGATGGGGTTTCGGAGTGTTGACGGCGTGGAAGAGGGGCGTCAACAGGCGTCAACTGCTGTCAACAGCTGTCATAGCTTGGGTGGCAGCATTGACAGCAATTGAAGAGCTATGAGGGAGTTGGGCAATCAAGGCATAGCAATGGCGAAACAAGACACAAATCCAACCCGTCCTGCCGTTCTAGAATCCACGGCATCTGAGAGGATCGCCGTTCACTGCGCCACGACTACACGTCTGCCGAGTTGGTCAAGAGCAGATCGTTTGAATCATCATCCCACTTGGCGAGCACCCGGTTCTTGGCTTTACGACAACATACATCTTATAGGATACGCCAGTTCGACTAGGGAGGCTCGAGGGCGCAGCATGCAACAGCTACTGGAGGAGTGCGATCGGTGGAGCCGAAGTGGCTCGACCGCATTCTCAGCATTAGCCGGCACTCTTGCGTGCCGTGCTGAGTGGGGAGCTATACCCAAGGGTTGCGGTAGCTTTTGACCGAAGTGTAGGTACTTATTGTCATTGTTCCCCTTTCCGCAATTTTCAGTCCAGCTCCTCCTTCTCATCCTTCCGAGTCAACTTGAGCCAGCACATTGATTCCATCTCACTCTTCCATTCGTCACTATGCTCAAGTACGCACCTCTCCTCGCGCTTGCGAGTCTCGCCTTCGCTCAGGACAACTCCACACAACCCCAATCCCTCAACGCCACTCTCTCAAGTAACCCGGACCTCTCGAGCCTTGCTGGTCTCCTCGCCACAAACCCCCAACTAGTCGCCCAGCTCTCCAACGCACAAAATATTACCATCCTCGCGCCAAACAATGACGCCATCTCAACTCTGCTGAACTCATCCGCCGGCAGTGCTCTAGCGACCAACCCTGATGCCGTCACCGCCCTGCTGCAATACCACGTCCTCAATGGCACCTATACAGCTAGCCAGATCAGCAACATGAGCACCTTCGTGCCCACTATGTTGATGAACGAGCAGTACACAAACGTGACTAGCGGACAGGTAGTCGAAGCCATCAAGATCGGCGAGGACGTTGTCTTCTACTCCGGGCTTCTACAGAACTCTACTGTCGCACAGGCGGTATGTCCCTTCCCGCTCCGCTCCCGCCTTACCGCATTGGGGCACTAACGCATACTAGGACGTAAACTTCACCGGCGGCGTCCTCCACATCGTCGACTCGGTCCTCACCATCCCCCAACTCGTCACTGACACCGCCCTCGCCGCAAACCTAACCTCCCTCTACGGCGCCGTTAACGCGACCGATCTCGTCGACACAGTAAACTACACGCCCGACGTGACCATATTCGCGCCCGTCAACGCGGCATTCCAGAACATTGGCTCCGCGCTCGCGAACTTGTCTACCGATGACCTGACCAACATTTTAGCTTACCACGTCGTCAATGGTACCGTGGGATACAGCAGCGATCTCGAGAACGGGACTACGTTGAAGGCGGCGAATGGGGGCGAGTTGAAGATTACGATTGAGAATGGGACCGTGTTTGTTAATGCGGCGGAGGTTGTGGTGCCGAATGTGCTGGTGGCGAATGGGGTAGTGCATGTTATTGATAAGTATGTTATATCCTCCATCCTTCCTCATTCTCTACGCTCTACTCGGGGTAATGCTAACCGCTACCAGTGTCCTCAACCCATCCAACACGGAAGGCCCAGCTGAGAGCGCAACTTCAAATACCCCTGCCTTCAGCGCGACACCCGTGTCTGATGTACCGTTCACGACTGGTGTGCCATCGCCCACGACTCAAATCAATCCTACATCTGAGGGTGCAGGGCCGGCTGAGACTGCAGCATCGAGCAGTTCCACTGGAGCGGCGATGCCGATGAGGACTGGGGCTGTGGGTGTTGGTGCGTTGTTGGGTGCTGGTGCTGCTGTCTTTTTCGTTTAGGTGAGTAATCTATAAGTAATGAGTGCGAGACAAAATGATGTGAGGAAAGCGGTAATGGTATAAGATGATTGGTTTAGGAAAGTATTAAAGATATGGACTGAGAGAGGATGACGATGAAGAATGCTGGAAGGAAAGTTTCCTACGATCGTTATGTTGTTGTATTATACCTCTTCTTTTCAATGAATGCATAATCCTACCATCATTTCGCCCTTACAATCCCATGACTACACGAATTTTAATTTGCCTCTGGGCTTGTGAAACAATTTCCACACAATGCTGTGACGTCTTCCCTTCCACCGACCCTCGTGTCAATTTGAGATGCGGCTTCAACAGTCCAGGAGCACAACATCGTACTCATTCTATTTTGCGCAAGATTCAGCATCACCCAAACATTTTACATTCCCTTGCTTGCACATGTCGGTCGGTCTCCCTCCCTCACTACTCCATCTCCCCCCACGCGCTCACGTACCCAAAAGGCACCCACTTGACCCACCCCTCCACCCTACTTACCCGGCCACCCTCCACCTTAACCAACTGCATCAGCAGATAACTGCTCGGTATCGTCTGATTCCCAAGACTTACCACATCTCCGCCTTCCCGCAGTACAGCGGGATAATCCACCACCACACTCACAACCGCCACGCCCTTATTTTCATCTTTAACCACCACCCTCCTCTCCCTGACCGTCGTCGAACCACTAGGCAGCGCATTCGGCGCCTCCCCCTGCCCATCCATCTGCGCTTGGCACGTTGTATTAGAGGAAAAGTTATTGTCACGACGGCGACAAAACGGCGTGAAGGGGACGCCGTAGTTGCCTGCGCTGGAGTGGGATTGCAGAGTGTCCCAGTATGCGGACAGTAGGTCATCTGAAATCCCCGCGTCCGATGCCCCAGGAACGGATGTAGTAAATGTCGGGGATAATGGAACGAGGGCATCGCCCTCCCACTCGACCACGAGTGGGGGCCGCATGAGCGTTTTTGTCCCGCCTCTTGCGCCGGTGGCTTCTGCGCGCACGCTGATGGCTTCGATCTCGTGTATTTGACCGTTTGGGTTTAGACGAATAGACAGTGCGAGGACACCTGGCGTCGTGTGTTCGTACGTCACTCCCCAGTACGCTGCTGTCCTGGCTTGCGGGTCAGAATACACCGCTACGTACGCACCGGGCATACCGGGGGTAGAGTAGTTGCGGAGAGTCTCCCATAGCCCATCACCCATTGCAACAAACTGTCCGTTTTCGGAGTACTTTACGCCGGGGGCGAGCGGGAGCGATGTGGTGTCGTTGCGCTGCATCGCAGCCACCACCCTGCCCACCAGGACTTCCAAGCACGCTTTATCACACTGCGCTCCCACAGTCCCATTCGTCCCCTCCCCCACTAACATCCTTCCATCCTCTGCCGGAAACGCACTCGCCTGTCCATACGGCACCTCGATCAACGTCATCTCGATCCTGAACAACTTCTCCCCCTTCAGTCTGAACGCCTCGGTCGCCGCCAGCGTGCGCGGGACATCGAAGTACGCCGGAATCGGACTACTCGTCCCATTCACACTCGGCAATTCGCGCACCGTGCCATTATGATCGAAGATCGTCATGGCAAGCACAGCCTGCCTCTCCTCATCCACAACAGCATACCGCCGATCCCGGATCAGCGTCACGAACCCCAGAAACCCGGTCTGAAACTGCGCCTCGCAGGACAGCGACGCAAAAGCCGTGTCGTTGGAGTGCCCGTACGGCATGCCGGTGTGGACGTTTGTCGTTTGGACGGCATCCTCCAACCGATTGCAGTCTTTGTCGAAAAAGGAGTAGTTGCCCGTGGGCGAGTTGCGCTGTATGCCCGAGTAGTATTTGTTGGTTTGGCGCACCAATACTTCTCTGCTAACCCTCTGCTCTGCAGGCACGGCCTCCAACCACACCGCCTCGGGCACGCTCATGTTGTTGTACAGCTTTGCGCCACTGCTGTCGCGCGTGATCTGTGTTTCGATCTCGCTGATCGTGCCGTTGGGTTCGCGCTTCAGGCGTACGATGTAGATTGCTGGGACCCCGTTTTCCACGATGGTGGTGATGGCGCCGACTTGGCCTTGCTCCGGGTCGCTGAAGACGTGGCGGTAGACGCCGAGGGAGTCGACGACGTTCCATTCGCCGGTGCCAAGGGGGACGTGTTGGCTGTTTTCGACGTAGATGGTGTGCGGGGTGATGGGGAGGGTGGTGGGGTTGTGGGCGACGAGGGCGGAGAGGTATGATTGGAGGAGGGTTTCGAGGCAGGTGCGGTTGCATGTTGAGTTTGCCGACTGAGCGAGGGAGGCGAGGGATAGGGAGAGGCCTAAGATGGCTGTGTGGAGAAAGGTCCGCATCGTGGGTGGGTGTGAGCTTCCTTTCCAGTAGCAGTGGAAGCCGGTCTTCACTTTTAGAAGGTGTATACAGTGACGACATAGCCAATATATGCCTTTTCTCCAGGGTTGTACATAGATATGGTCGCCCCACAAGGCGTACAATATGGAAATACGTCGTTGAGCTTCTTGGACCCTGGCATATGCACTCCGGACGGGAATGCATGAGCATCGCTCCTATGTAGGCAAAGATCAGCATGCAGGTCGCAAGGATTCGTGCATTCGGCATTTAGGAGAAATGCCCCGTATAAAATCCCCCACATCACATCCCGGCTTCGCTTGGCGAGTTGGAGATGTATTGAATGCTACAATGCGGGGTCGAGAGAACTCAATTGTTCTTCATAAGTATTGTCGTTAGAAGATCCAGGGCCGTTGATGAGACTGATAACCCAGTCCGTTAGGTTGGCGCAAGTATGAGAAAGATGGTTGTCCACTGGAATTTGCAGGACTGTTCAACTACGCCTCCATGATAGGCCCGAGTAACTGTGGACTGGATAACCCCGTCTTGTAAAACCCGAATGAGCATTCCTGACTAGATGAGGATTGATGGCCCATTCCGGGACGAGTATTCGATGTAGGCAGTCGGGATGCGTGAAGTATCAGGGTCCGCGGGTGCTGTTAAGATCTTCACTCCATGTCGATGCCCACGGGCTGCATTCCACAAAACTTCATTCTCCCCTATCCATATCCCTATCTACCCCCTCGTCCATCACACCCACCTATCTCGCAACAACCACAGAGAAACCTCAAACGTGTTGTACAAGTCGCTCTCCCACCACTCCGCAATTACTCAGACTCCCTCTCGCCTCCACCTCACACTTCGTCCCGTCCCATTCTATTTCGGCGCAGTAACAACCCCCTCATACTCCCGACTCGCAATATAATCCAGCGTCCTCTGGAAATGCCTCCTGGGATTCTCCAAACTCGACGCATTCTCGTTAGACTGCAGGTTCGAATGTATAAGCTCAATAAGCCCGTTGAGGTATTTCGTCGTAACCTGCTGCTTGTCAGTTCCCGCACTTCCCCTAACTGGAATACAGCAAGACTTACCGCTTCGTTCTCCTGATCAAAGTAATACACATAGCGATTCAGAATCTCGACAAACAACTCCACGCTCACCGCGGCATCCATACACGCATCCGCCACACGCAGCGCACGCTGCAGACACTCAAGCACGCGCTTGCCGTCGCGGTATAGCTACATATCTCGTCAGCAAAATCCCCCTCCAACAGGCAAGATAGATTATACGTACGTTCTTCGGATCCTCCTCCCCCAACGCCCGCACCTCAGTAGCCCACCAAAGATGACTCGCCAAATACACCGCACGACACTGATCCGGCTTCTTGAGCAACTTGCTCCCGTGCAGCGCACACTTCGTAATAAGCGTATCATAATTCTCCTTGCCAAAGTTCCGCGTCGTATGCAGCGCGCTCGCGATAACGCAAACAGCCTGGAACTGCGCGCGCGAGTCGGAAATGGCTTCTTCGTAGATAGTGAAGGCCTGCGCGAAGAACTCATAGGCGACCTCCTCGAAGCCGGTTTGGTCGGCGACTTGGCCGCAGCCGATGAAGAGGCGGAGGGAGAGGTCGGCGGAACCCGAGACGCGCGTGTAGAGCGTGGAAAGGGTGCTGTGCATGAATTTGTACAGGGCGGAGGACTGTGACTGCCAGTTGTCTTCGTAGTGCTCGCGGGCTTTGTAGCGGCGGGCGAGTTTGAGGGAGGCGGTTATTAGGGCCGGGGTGGTGTATTTGACGCGCTCGTTGCCTTCGGAGAAGGCTTTTCGTGCGGTTTGGAGGAGCTGGGTCGGTTAGAATGGGGGGTGGAGAGGTTGGGGATGTGCGTACCTTAAATTGGGTGTCGTTGTCTGGTCCTTTGATCAGATGGACCATCCGTGCTAGCCAGCCCTGCTCTTCTATTGTCTCATCGGTCTCCATTGCTCTTCGCTGGATGGGCCCGCCGGGATAGCCGGTCGCTTGTTGGATGCCTTCCTTGATCAGAACCTTGAGGATTTCTAGTACGCTTTCCAGATTCTCAACCGAGGCGATATTCGTTTGGTTTCGAAGGAGACTCCGTGCAACCTCGCCCGCGACTGCTCTCCGTGTCGGATAGGGCTGGTTGTGTAGGAGAGGAATGAAGCTCGGCAATGCCAGTGCTGTAAACAGTGAAAGGTAGGTTTTGATAGGCGCGAGAAGGAGACTGAGGATCTGGCTTTGACATGCTTGCGAATGCAGGTCGGCGCTGTTGGCGTATTCTGTGACTTTCTGGTTTGCAAAAGCCAGGACCTGGTCCACGTAGTCGAGTCTTTCCGGATAAATATTCCTGGTGTCTGTTAGCATATACTCGCTCCTGCAGTTTGATACACCTACAAAGCGAGATTTGCAAGAGACACAAGCAGACCAATGGTGTCTTGAATCGTCAACCGCTGCATCTTAACCAGCGTCGCAACCTGCTCGTGGAAGATTTCGAACAGCTTCACGTTCTTCGGTATACCGCGTGATTTCTCTGTATCGCCGTCCGTCTCGCTGGGCGCCACCTCGCTCTTAACGAGAGTCGGAGATGTTGCCGCAGACTCGTCCGTTGCGCCATTCTGAGTTTCCGACGTCTCGCCATTCGGTTGTGATGTGGGTGATGCGGGTGTTTCCGGCTCCACGGGTTTCTGCTCCTTCTTCAGCCTCATCTGCTCCATCAAGTTGACGATTGCCTCCTCTTCCGTCTTCTTGCGCTGCTCTGGGCTTTCGGATTCGGATTCTCGGAGGGCGTATGCGGAGAGGCGGTCCATGAGGCCGACGACGATGGCTTTAATATTGACGTGTGGATTTAGTCGGGCGACGGCGGAGAGGAACTGGTCGAGGGTGTGGAGGTGGAATTCGTCGGGGAAGACCTGTGTCACGACTATCCGATGTTAGCAGCCTGCCAAATCTCCGAGCTAGGATGCATACCCTCCAGCAGGTATTCCTGCGCCAGAACATCCCGACACTGCACAATTTGCTCCAGTAGCGGGTTAAGTATCTTCTTGTAGTTCTCCAAGTCCACGAGCTGGCTAAGCCGGACGAGGTTGCTCCCCACCAGCAGCTGCAGCTCCTGCCTCTCCTTGGTCCTCTGCTCCCTCTCCCTCGAGTGCCCCTGGTGCTGCAGCCTGACCCACAGCTTATTCATCTCCACGAAATTTGTGAGTATAAAGCTGATCGAGTCCTGCAGATTGCCCTCGGGCCCCTCGCTATCCGTCGTAGGCAGATGGTCGCGCGCCTGCCCCGCGAGGTAGTACCGGAGGAATAGGCCGCGAATGGGATGCTGCACGCCGCGACTCATCTCCATCATGTCCTTCATGATTTCCTTGACGGGCGCATCCTCGATTGCCATGTAGACGGTGCCGACGGTGACCATGAGGTAGAGACGCGGGATGATGTTGCCGGCATACTGGACGAGTTCGTAGAGATCGGCGAGGTGGTTTACGGGGTGGTTGTCGCGCAGGTAGACGGCGAGGTGGCGGAGGGCATCGAAGACGGCCATGTAGAGCTCGTAGTACTGCTTGGGGCCGAGGCTGCTCGTGCGGAGCTCTGATACCAAGGTCGAACTTCATAGCCAGTGTCATCAGCACGTGTATAGAGGAGCTGTTGGGGGACGGGTGAATGTGTACCTGCATTTGAGCGCGTCCATCAACTTGCCGGGCGTCTCCAGGCAGCGGCGCATGAGCATCGTCTGCTGGCGCACCACGGCCAGCGCATCTTCGAGCAACCGCGCCTGGTCCTCGACCGGAGGCGGCGACGCCATTGTGAGTTGAAAGAGTGCGGGGGATCCGGGGTGGGTGCAGGAAAGATGGGGTTGTGGTGCATGAGGCTTGCGGTCGCCATATCCGGGCTTGGCGCTGCAGGGATGAGCTCCAAGCTTGAGCTTCGTCATCCGAGCTTCGCCTCCATCACTCGTATATGTTTGTGGAGAATGTCGATTATGGCGATGCCAATATATTCATTGTTTCTAGATACACATTGCCGTTGTCTCGTGTTTCTACATGTCCAATAGCGATAACGCCATCCCAATGCATGCCTGCGCAGTGCGCGGCCCGTCCAGTTCTACCCATACATCAAGTTCGTATGTCCACTTTCATGATCCCCAATACGCATTATCATTACAGTGATCCATTCCAAATACCAGTCGCAAAATACATTCAAGAAGGCAAACATCAACGTCGGTGTTGGTTGCATTCTTACTCGCCCCGCCTCCCCAGCCTCCTCGTTTGATTGTACGAGACGGACCCTTCTTCGATTCTGGCAACAGGCAAGCTCGATGCAGCGACGACAGATGTCGTCAACGGTGCCGGTGCCGTAGCAACAGTTTCGAAGGTCTTGATCGCATAGCTGGTATGCCACAGGCCGTTGTCGTAGTACTCGGTAGGCCCGGCGCTCTCGGTGACGATGATGGTGACGACGCTTGGCGCAGGCGTATGTGCTGGCTCCGAAGGTTTTGGTTGGGGGTTTTTTGACGAGGAAGGTGTTGGAGAAGGTGAGCTGGGCTTCGAAGTTGCGGTTGTGGTGGCCGTTGTTGTCGAAGGGACCTCGGTGATTTCGATTGTTTTTGTCTTGTCCTCGATCACAGTAGTAGGTTGCGATGGCGGCGGCGGTGGTGGGGTCGACGATCCTCCGTCAACATTGACGACGGAATATGACTTGGCCCGAGGAATGATATGTGCGGGTGCGCCATCGAGCGGAAGTGCTGTTACGAGAGTCGAGAAGAGCAACGCCACAGGTAGTAATGTGAAGTGCATGTTGAAGTGTGTCAAGGAGGGTCGCGAAGGTGTATGCGTTGGAAGGAGCGATGGTGCTGTGCGATGGGCGTTGACCGAGAGAGGTGGTGGAATGCCTGAGTAGGCAGGGGTTTGCGGTTTATATTGGCCATAATCGGGGTGGGGTGGAGAAATGTGATGGCGATGGCGGGAAAGTCGATGGCTGGTGTTGGGGTTTGACGAGGCTGGAGTGTGGCGCGTGCATGGCGCTAGTGTGATTCGGAACATGGAAAATCTCCAACCATCAATCTTTCAAACCGTTTGTCCTTCTTGAAATTCTTTGATGTTCATTCGTATTATTTAAATACAAATTTCCTTCTTAAAAGTTCTTTAGCTCTTGGCAAGACTCTAACCTTGAACCTTTTAGGAGAGTCATATCCCGTTCACGTCATGTCCTGAATCACCGATCGCTGAATCGCCATCAGAACGCTCTCAAAGTCACTCCGAAAACTCCCACCCGCCAATCGGTTCATCTCTCTCTGTAATATGATCAGCGTCTCCGAAGATGACTTCTATTAGAAGTCCATTCTCGGAACCACGTTGATCTGGTGATCGTTCAGAGTGCGCCCACTGATTGAGTGGCTCGAAGAGATGGTCGAAGTCCGAGGCCTTTTATCCCTACGCCGTCGAGGTGGGTACAACCCATACACTATGAGAACCAGAAAAGCGACCACGAAGAATGTTCCGATTCCTATCCCAGCCTTGGCACCTGAGGAAAGATCTCTCGGCGTCATGCGAGACACAAGTTCCGTGAATGCCGGCATCGAATTTGACGCTGATTTTGTCTTCGGAGAGAGTTTGTGCTTTTCCGTTACCACGGTAGCTGGCGGCGGGTCAGATTGACGTTTTTTTGAGAGCATGTGCTGGGCTGCTTACCGCTAGAGCACAATTCCACGGGCTCATGTACTCCGTATGGTGCCGGCAAAGAGCTGGATGGCTTCGCATTTGCAATCTCCCAACTCTTTGGAAATTTTGGGATGATCAGGACAGGAGACCAGGAGCTGAACAAGCTCGTATCCGATCGGCTCCAAGTGCGCCACAATCGCAAAGCGCGAGGCTGCATCAAAGAATCTGGCGCGACCGACCGTGACGAGCGACACCCTTTCTTTCAAAGTACACCTTCCTCCTCTATGAAATATGTATTTTCTACCCCACTCAGTCCATATCTAAACTTCCAGCTACTCGTCCTCCAGGAACGGCATCGCCCTCTCCATGAGCCCTTCGTCGGCTCATGCTCCAAGACGTTCTCCGCCCCGCAAGACACTCGAATGGTCGCCCTAAACTTGACCATGCTCGCGTTGGGCTCCCTTTCCAACAAATAGTAGTCCCCCTCTTTCATACCACTGGAAAATCGTCCCGGTACATCGCCATGCCGCCCTTATACCGTACGCGGAAAGCGTGGTCCTTCTAACTCGGCTTCCATTTCAGCCAGAGGGAGCTCCGTGAGACCTTCCAGTACATGTACAGGTGGATGAGCATCCGGAATCTGGTCATCGTTTAGCGTTGTTTTACTGCTCCACGATGCCTGTGGATGACGACGATGGCGTCGCGGATCAAGCGCTTGTTGTCCAATCCAACTCGACATTTCAAGCGCTTCCGGTGCCGGGTTGGTATATATGATGGGCGTACGACTCCTCATCTTGCGGTATAGGAGGACGAAGGCCAGCATCCCGATGACCGAAACGGCTCCTACGACCAGACCTATCCCAAACATGGCTTTCTCCCCGGGACTTCTAGTGACGATTGGCGACATTGTTGCAATACTTGTTGGAGGACGGTTCCAAGGCTCGTTTCTGGACTAACGACTAGATCGTGTGTCGTCGAATGCCCTCTATCCATGAGAGCCACGTTCTCTCACAACATCAGCCTTGCGCACCGTTTCTGATGAAACGCACTTACAGGTTGAATTTCCACTGGATGACACTAGCTCCGGCAACTCCGGCACCTCCTACATACCAAACATGAACTTTTCGAACAGGAAATCGTTTTCTGCCTGCTGCCTCACGAGGACCTGGGCTGACGGTTACTCAGCCTGAAGCGATTGGTCAGCGCATGCCGGATTTCAGCTTATGAGCGCCACCCTCGGTACACAAGGAACTTTGAGAAGAGCTTTTGATATAGCGGCTTCATGTGTGGTCTGCAGCCATTTCAGCTTGACCCCTATGAAGCAATCTGTCAGGCAGGCATTGCTCCTCCGTTGCTCACCATGCAGACACACTGCCACAAATTCTCCACTAATCTCAAGGTGGATGTGTCGTTTTTCTTTCACCTTATAGATCATTTCCAGTCTCGACGCACTTACGCCTCAGTGCATTACCGTGTCCCGACTATATCCGCGTCGTTCGAACGTCCCCTGTAAGCGCGGTTCCATCAACTTATGAAAGGTTTTCGAAGATCATTCATTCATCGGTCTTCGTTCATCGTCGCCGCGCTCACCAACTCGAGGGTCTCTGAAAAGATTGGGCCCGTGGCCCGCCAGGTCTCAAGCCCGTAGGAATTCGCCTTGCCGCCATGCGCTGATGTCTACACGGTTTGATCATCAGCGCTTGCCATTCAGCTCGCTCTCGGAGTCCTTTGCTCTTCATTCAACGTCTGCCCTCGACTGCTCCAAGAGGCTCGCGAATGGCGCGCATGGCGCCCCGAATGGAAAGGTGGTCGCTCATTCAATAACGGCATAACTGCATCACCAATCTCAGCCAGCTCCATCTCAGCAGCCGCGCGTTTCTCTCGCCGACGTTGAAGCCATGCAGCCATCAATGTCCAGAGCTCTATCACCATGCCTCCCCCGCGGCCTGCCATAGCTCCTGCCATCATGGGACCGTCCCTCGTGCTAGTCCAGTCCTTTGAAGGACTGGAAATGAGTAGCGGCATGCTTCAGACGATGTTTGTAGATTATGCGCGGGAATGACGGACGACATACGCTCCTGCTCGAGAATTGTTAATAAGCGTGGCTATGAAGTAACCGTCAGCCTTGCGGAATTGGGGAGGTGTCATATAAATACATTGTGGGTGCTCACAGGTGCTCTTGCTCTTCAGACCGGGTATCTGTCAGCCCACCCATGTATTCTCCCGGCCTGTGCTGCGTACAAAGACCCCACCACGCGAGGTTAGGATAGAAAACCACGGCGACCTCTGATGCTCGATTTCAGGCAAGGCTGAGACGAACGATGGGCATGTGACGACGCCCCTCAGTGTGGAAACGGTCACGAATCTTGTGTTTCCGGCGAAGAGGCTCACAAATTCACAATATTCCTTGGTCGACAGGCTAGGAACTTTTCGCAGATCACGATATCAGTGAGGAGGATATTGCTGAGAGACGCACCAGGAAAATTGAATCTGAGCTGAAACTCCTCGTATCTGAGCCGCTTTGATGCGCCACAGTCGGACACTGCCAGGCTGTATCAACACAGCCACTGCGCAGTATCACGGTACCCTATTCAACTTGAGCCTCCCGACGAGATGCACCAACCAATATATGAGAGCCGCCACCATATGTTCCGGTATCTTCCAGATCTTTCCTCCGAATATACGGACGGATGCTGTTGAGCGACTAAGCAAAACGTTTCCACCAAGGCCACATTCTGTTTCTGCACCTCGAATATCGCCCAACTCTTCAAGCTTCATTGCTCTCCTCAACCCATCGTCTCGATATCCACCTCCATCCGAGGAACCGCTTCCTTGCGCCGGATTCGAACGATGCCCATTCCTTCATCCTTCCTCTTGCCGCTCCTGTGACGCCTTGTCTGCATCACGATGTGAAACTGGGGTGTCGATGCGGCTCTGCTGCTGGAAATCCGGTATGCCTAACCATCCATGCTCAGGCCGCGGGGTACTACGCGCAGCCTGAGCACGCGCAACCTCCTGCTCTCTTTCGACACGTCGCCAGCCGAATACGCACACAGTGATGACGACAAGCAAGAAGAGTAGAATGGCCGCGACGCTGATGCCGGCTTTTCCCCCCAGGCCGAGGCTCCTGGAAGCGAGTGCTTTGTGCATTGCCGCCGTCGTACCGGCCATCGCATCTTTTGTGGACCAGAAGCTGTCATATATTGATTTGGCAGTTTCTACCATTTCCTGACTGATGTCGTCCTTGTCGCGGCATGCAGCTCGCACACTCTCCTTGTGCAAGGTCGCAATGTAAGCTCCGACAGCCTGGTTCAACCCTCGTCAGTCTCGCATTCATCCCGGTTAAGATGCTTTGCACTTACTCTCCGAACATCCACCTAAACGACCTTCCCTCTTCAATTGCACGCAGCGCTAAGTTCCCATCCGCATGGAACGCTACTGCGAAAAATTGTACGCGGGCCTGGGTTTGATGTTTTTAGTATCAGCTCAGGGGCGCCAAGACCGGGCGCAAGCCACGCTGAAGCCGGGGCCCGCTGTTGGTGGCTGCGAATGGCCAATCTGACGGGGAAGTCGGGACCTTGTGATTTTCATCAGGAGGACGTTTTGAGGGGCTGGTTTTTCGCGGGTGATTGGTGAAGACGGTTGACGTCGCCGACCTGAATCGTGACGAGGCCACGACTCGTCCTCCTCCCTCTCGCTCGCCATAACCAGGCCTTAGATGCTTCTATCGCGATGGCACCCTCACTTATCTACTGCGCCGGAGTCAGTGAGTCACCAACTAAAACACGGGTAGTATCGCCTGCGCTAGTCAAAGACAAGCTGGTAGTGCGTAAGGCATGCTCAAGGCTACAATTAGCCTCCCATCGACTGTGGCAGAGGTCATGTGCACAGACCTCAGCCCGTTTCAAGGCCACAACAAATCATCCAGCTGAAGATATGCCCGCAGCCCTCTTCAAAGCCTGCTCCCCGCATTAGATTACATAGTGCTCTGAGTTTTTCTGGTAGCATCCCAAGAATACTCTACACCACCGTCCCTAGCTTTCAGACCCCGGCCCGATCAGCATATTTCCAGTACCCAGCGATAAGCGAAAAAGGAAAGAAATCTGACAAGCCGAGAAACATCCTCAGATTACGAATCTTCTCGCGCTCACAACGAGGAGGGCAGGACTGGGTTTCCGCTGCGCAGAATCGCCAAAATCTCCCAAAGCCAGAGAAGGAGGCAGTATCAATGTGGAATTCTGCGTCGCAGCGCCAAGATGGAACCAAAAATCCAGCAGCTAAAACATCATGGGCTGATGACCACATCTGGCGATTGCCCGGCCTGAGCAGATACGAATTCTATGCTGCCTCAGAATACCTGCGGCGATGCGAGAAGAACCAGGGAATCTCGAGAGCCTCCGACAACACACGGTCGCAAGCAAATATTCGAAAGGGGCTTGCAACCGATCGTGTCCAACAACAAGCCCTCGATTACCTAGCTCTACTTTTTGCACGAGTCAAACACGTGAAGAGATCGGATGGTCCACCTCAACATGTAACCGCTACGGCGCTGAAGCGGACCCAGAAGGGCTGGGAGATCTGGATTGCAAAGAACTGTGGAGCCCAAGGCGACGATGAAAAGGTCAAATCCAACTTGGAGCGTTGGTTTCAAAGTCAAGGAGTGTGGGAAGCGAAACCTGATCTCATGCAAGCCGCACTGCAAGAATTTTGGAACGACCGTCTACTATACTATGCGGAAGCGATAAATAGTATGTGGAAGCATATCTCAGGGTTTGCGATACCTACATCCGACCACCACGGCAGTTCAAACGTAACGGAACAGCCGATCGGTCACTTGGAAAGGTCATACACGACACTGAAGAAGATCTTCCTTGGGGAGTTGATCTCGCCTGATCATTTTGAGCAGGACTGGCTTTTGCTGAAGTCCATATGCCACGATTCTCGCCCTTCGCTCACCAGAGTCAAGGCTGGTGAAAGGGTAGACCTGAGTCCGGAGCAGTACACTCTTGGTCAGCAGAAACACACAAAGGCTGACCGAAGCCTAGCAAAAAGCTTCAAAAAAGCCCTCAAGTTTATCCAGCTCCTGGGTACTGTACCTAAGGCGTTGGCGGTCTTCGCGCAATTTCGCAGCACGATTGGTCCCCACGAGACACTCGAATTGAAATTTCTTCCGCCTCCAGCTGATCTTGATCTAACTGATAAGGACCGCGAATCCATCGCTTCGACACTTGACCAGTGGTGTGGAACTCAAGGCAACTCAAATTTTAGACGGGAAATGGAGCAACGAGCTCGGCAAATTCGGGCACAGAGGAGCTACCACCGCTACTTCCACTGCGAATTACAGATCCTGAACGCATTCCTGAATGACGAAAACGCGTACGACTACATCGGGTGCAGCAAGCTGTCTTGCTACATTTGCTGGGGTGTTTTTCAAGGCACACCATTTAGAACGAGAGATACCCATGCGAATTTATGGTCCGCATGTGCCTTCCCATTCAACATTGCACAAGGACCGATGAACGGCCACTTTTCTCTTGCTTTGGCGTTGAAAAGGGTACAAGATCGCATGGTGGAAAAAGTCCTCCGGCTCGCACTGGACGCCGAATTTGACTTCCCGGGGTATCTGAGCCTTGCTGAAACAGACCCTGAGCTGGACATTCAGAATTGACGAAGAAACGTCTGTTTGGGGAAGAAGTTGGTAAATGCTCCTTACGGTGGGGTGGAGATACATCTCGTCAATGCCCGTGCTATCCACATCCCGGTGGATGGGAATCCATCTCTTAAAGTCGAAGGATTCGGTGTCACCAAGTACGAGAGTTATCCCCATCTTACTGAGTGGCAGCGTAGCAGCAGACACAAAGATACCGAGCCGATTATACCTTTAGTATTCCTGGATAACCGAAAACTACCATCGGCTCAGGGGTACCCGCCAACCTTTCAAGAGTACATGCCGACAGTTCTGAAGTATGAACTCTATTCGGAGACACGAGGCACCCAGAAGACGGCGCTGGCCATTTGCGCCAAAGCCATCAAATACCTTGCCGTGGATGATGTTCCGCCCACTAACAAGTGGTACCGCGAGCTGATCAATTTGTTCCATGGATACGACTATGGTGACTACGACGGGTGTCCTTGGTCAGGAGACTTGTACGTATTTCGAGCACTCCATACTACTGGGGCGCCAGAAATAGATAGTATAGATCAGGATGAGGTGCAAGAAATACTACAGAAATGCCGTGACATCCTCAGTACGACTTGGGTGAGTTTACGACGTGCGAATCGCTAGCGACTACATGACCTCCAGGCACTAACGTGTGTTGTAGGACCGGAAGCGAGCTATCGCAGCCAAAGAGGACTGGATTCGTCTCTGCAACTCCCCTTTGAATCAACTCGAAACCCTACAAAAATTTGGAGCGTCGACGGGATTCGTGCGGAGGTAAATACAAAAACAGAGTATGTACAGATCATATACCAGACTGTAACGACTGCAGTTTGACAATCAACGCCGCTTCATAATTCACCGCCGCTGTAAAAGCTGCCTTATTGTTCACCTCAACGACGCTCTCGATTAGTATCTCGCTGCCTATGAAACTTCAAATTTCAACTACCCTACCGCATCGACGTCATCCTAAGAATGAGCAGAGCCACCTACTTGCTTACCTCGTCGCTGTCTTTCGATCGGTATCTCGCGGCCTACTAATGCCGCGATCCCCCCCCACAAATCAATTCCACACAGATGGACCACAAAGGCGATCAAACAGACAACAGGATTTTGTTCGCTCCGTTGGCACAGCCCCCTTCCCTCTGGCGACGTTCTGCCGAGCTTGATTATCCTTCTTCAATTGCTTCTTCTCCTATACATAGCACGATCTACACTACGATGAACCTTTTTACAGCTTTTAGATTGTAACAGAAGCATCACGGGTTAAGTGAAGTTTGGTACAGTTTGGCAGAAGTACCCGGCATACTATAGCCTTTTCATCTCTGCTAGCTCTCGGGGAGCGAATTTAGATTACATGGTGTCGTGCGACCTCACCCGCCTCAGTTGGATGTGCGAGTTGGGGAAAATCGGCCAACGGCCACCCTCTAAGCGAACAGGGGTAAGAAAACAATATAACAATATATTGTTTCTTAGAGTATTCCATCCCGCGAATTTTCTACTCGCGAAGATTTGGTCCACACACATGAAGGATCCAACTCTAAAGCTTGATAGATGATGCAGCTGTGGGATGCGCCTGCATGGGCTGGGAGGCAATCACCGAACACCCTTAGGATTCACGACACATTTACGATATGGACTTGCAGCTACGTCGGAAAACGACAGTAGGAAGGAAAACAGACCGATCCTCTTAGTAACTAGTTCTTGAGGGTATAAAAACACAGATGCCTATTCATATAACGCACACTCCCGGAAAGTAGCTTGTTCCTCCCTTTGAGGTTTGAAGCCGCTCCCG